>JAQQSV010000736.1:77314-99730 GCA_028646515.1 Pseudochirops corinnae
GAGAGAATAGACTGGGGGGGGGGGGACACACTGGGATGGCTGTTTTGGGGTGGTGGGTGGCAGAAAGAGGGGGAGAAAATATGTAAATCAAAATCTTGTGGAAATGAATAATGCGAACTATAATAAAATTTAATTTAAATTTAAAAAAAGATCAAAATATTTAATGGGAAGAAGAAAACACAGTCAGAACTCCCACACCAAAAGCTTCCAAGAAAAATGTAGATTGGTTACAAGACATAGAGCAGCTTAAGAATGATTTTGAACACCAAATAAGAGAAGTGGAGAAAAAATTGGGAAGAGAAACGAGAATGATGCAAGAAAATCGTGAAAAGAGAGTCAACAACCTGACTGAAGGAAATAACACCTTAAAAAATAGATTAACTCAAGTGGCAAAAGAGGCCCAAAAAGCAAATAAGGAGAAGAATCTCTTAAAAAGTTGAATTTGCTAGATGGAAAAAGAATCTCAAAAGCTTTCTGAAGAGAATAATTTCTTCAGAACTAGAGTGGAGCAAATGGAAGCAAATGACTTTATGAGAAATCAAGATAGCATTAAATAGATCCAAACAAATGAAAAAATAGAAGTCAGTGTGTAATATTGTACCAGCAATGCAGTATTCACAATGCCCACAGTAACTGTAAATATGCCGATATGTTTTTAATCACAAAATGTAACAGGCTCTCTACATAAGAAATATAGCTAGAGCATTCATTTAAATACCAGAAAACTGAGTCCCCAAACAAGAAAGTCAAAGCCAACACAGTAGTTATGAAGTTGGCACATGTGGTTAAAGTAGTAAACACCCACATTCTCAAGCCTTCAAAACAGGACAGGTTACCTCAGCAAAGATCCTCCTCTCCTCACTCACGCCAACTGCTCAGCATCCAGGCAGCTTGCTCCCAGCAGCTCTGGCCCCCCGAAGTTCTTGTCCCAGGCAGTACTCAGCAGGAGTCCTTAGCAGAGATTCTGGCCGGCTCAAAGAAAAAGGAGCACACACTGCAACTATAGCTGCTGCCTCTGCCACAGCTTCCAGTCAGCACTGCATGGAGACTAGCTTGGTTCTGGTGTTCTCTTGCTCCACCCTTTCCTGCTATGTCAGCAAGTTCAAGGGACATGGAAGATCTTCAAATCCAGTATTGTTACAAATATCTGCTTGAAAAAAACCACTGACCTGGAGAATAGATCCAGGAGAGACAATTTAACAATTATTATACTACCTGAAAGCCATGATCAAAAAAAAAACCCAGAAAGCATCCTTCAAGAAATTCTCTAGAAAAAATTGCCCTGATATTTTAGAACCAGAGGGCAAAATAGAACTTGAAAGAATTCACCAATCATCTCTTGAAAAAGATCCCCAAAAGAAAACTCCTAGGAATATTATAGCCAGCTTCCAGATTTCCCAGATCAAGGAGAAAATATTGGAAGCTTCCAAGAGGAAACAATTTGAATACTGTGGAAACATAATCAGGACAACCCAGGATCTAGCAGCTTCTATATTAAGGAATCAAAGGGCCTATGATATATTTTGGAAATTAAGTGAGCTAGGATAAAAACCAAGAATCACCTACCCACCAAAACTGAGTATAATGTTCCAGGGGAAAATATGGTCATTCAATGAGGTGGAGGACTTTCAAGCATTCTTGAGGAAAAAACCAGAACCGAAAAGAAAATTTGACACTCAAATACAAGAAGCATGAGAAAGTAAACATGGAAAAGAAATCATAAGGAACTTATCAAAGTTGACCTATTTACATGCCAACATGGAATAATGATCATTGTAACTTATGAAAATTTTCTCAGTATGAGGATAGGTGAAGGGAATACAAATGTATATATACGTATACATACACATGTGTCTATATAACAGGGTATATATATATATGCGTATGAATACATATCTGAGTATGTGTATATATATATGTATATGTGTGTGTGTGTGTGTGTGTGTACATAAAGGGCACAGGATCAATTGAATAGGACAGGACGATACTTCAAAAACTGAAATTCTGAGGTGGGAGAGGAATAGAATGAGAGGAGACAGGGAGAAACAGAATCGGATTTATCATCTCATATAGAAGAAGCAAGGGATAACTGTTACAATGCAGCAGAAGAACAGGAAGGCACAAGGGAAGGGGTCAACCTTACTCTCATTGAATTTGGCTTAGGTAAGGAATGACATAAACTCTAAGCTGGGTATCTTGCCACACAGAGAGTAGGGGTCATGGGGATGAGAGGTGGGATGATGGAGGGGAGGGCAGGGTGGAAGGGAGGATTGCTGGAAGCACCCACTTCTGCAAAGGGACAGGGAAAGGGTAGATAATAGAACAAGGGGGTCAGGATAGGAAGGAGAGACATATAATCCGTTTCTCACAGTATGTCCATTGTGGAAATGTTCTGCGTAACTGCACATGTACAGCCTGTATTGAACTGCTTGTCTTTCCAGTGGGGGTGGGTGATGAAGGAAGAAGGGAAAGAATGTAGAATTTAAAGTTCTATAGTCAAATGTTAAAAATATATGTATGTGTATATATTATTATTATTATTAACTACATGCAACTGGGAATTAAGATGTACAGGCACTGGGGTAGGGAGATCATCTTGCCCTACCTGAAAGTCAGAGGGGTGATGGGGAAGGACATAGGAGAGAGCAGATTGGGGGTGGGGTTTTACAGTTGGATGGCTGTTTGCGAGTGGTGGGTGGGGGGAAGATGGGGAGAAAATTTGTAACTCAAAATCTCAAGGAAATGAATGATGTAAACAAGAAAATAAATAAATGAATAAAAAATTCAAAAAAAAGATCTAGAATCTGATTTATTTTTTTTACATACAACTCCCTTTGATTTTTTTTTTTTAACTTTTGTTCTCCCTTGTGAGTTCTATAATATCAAATTCTATGACACAATGCTTGGAGGTTTTTTATTGATACAGCATCATTTTGTTCATATACAGGCATATTTTCACCTATTGCTTTCTTAATTTTATTGCCAAATTTCTTTTGTTATTTTTCTAAAGTTAAAATATCTAGAACTGCAGCAAATAACAACATCAACAGTAGGCAGCGTTACTGTCCTCTATTCATCCGGGAGCTATTTTAAAGTGCATTGATTATATATAATTCTGGTCCTTGGATTCAGATAAATGTTATTGATTGTTTTAAGTAAAAATCCTTCAGCTTATACTTTTTTATTGTCTCAGTATAAACAGATATTGTATTTTCCATTGCCTGTGCGGTAACTTATTGATAAAATCATATACTTTAATTATGAACATAATTAATTATACTAGTGATTTTGCTAACATTTGACCATCTTCTTACCAGTATTTTATAAAATTAGCATGATATTTGACTTTATTCCCTTTTTCTTTCTCTGATTTAGGCTGCATTTCAAGCATATATTTTCTTTCTTCAAGTTTTATGCTTGGTTTATCTGTGTTTTAGCTCTTGGGATGAAGCCCAATTTCCTGAGCTTAATTTCTCAATTCCCACAGAAAACTTTCTAGGAATATGTGGTAAATAGCAAATTGTTGTGATCCATTTTGGTTGAGGGAGTTTTCTAAATGATAACTATCTATACAATGAAAGAACATGCCAAGTTTAGAAACAAAACAAAAACAAACATGAAATATACATATGGAATGAAAATTTAAAAAAAAAAAGTTAAGTCAAGTATGCTTGATTCAGAGCTAGAACTTTAGGAGTTGTTATCTGATTCGGATGGATTTATAAATGAATTCTCTCAAATATCTAAAGAAAGATTAAAATGTATGCCACAAAGTTGAAATATTTGACATAGTGAAGATACTTGACTTGGAATCAAGAAAATCTCATTCAAACATCTACTAGCTATGTGACCCTGAGCAAGTCATTTTATCTATTCCCAGTTTGTTTCCTTATTTGTGCCATCTATTTTTTTAATCCTCTGTTTTCTCAATCTCTTTACTAAAAATTTAAAAAAAATTCTATGATCCTATGACCTCTCAGAGTTGTTGTGAAGATTATGTAAGATAATATGTGTAAAATACTTTGCATTAGACTATAAAAACAACATTTATAAAAAGGAATGATTTCAAAAGATTGAAGAACAATGATCAACGCAATGATGAATCGTGATTCTACAAGATGAAGTTGGGATGAAGAGTTCTACCTTCTGGTAGAGTAATGATAGACTAAATATATTACATGAGACAATTTTGGACATGATCAATTGAGAATTTGGTTTGTTTTAACGAATATTTGTTACAAGAATTTTGTTTTTCTTTTTTTTTCCCCTGATGGGAGGAGAGAATTGGGAGAAAGAAAAAAAAATGTTGGATAATTGAAAAAAAAAATTAATTAAAAAGGTCCTTAGTTTAAAGAAGACCTGAGTTTAAATTGAGGCTCAGATATTTAGTAGCTGTGTGACCCTGGTCAGGTCATTTAATCTCAATTGCCTCAAAAAAAAAATAGGACAGGTAGGTGGCAAAGAGTACAATGCACCAGTCATGGAGTCAAGAGAAACTGAGTTCAAATGCAGTCTCAATCACTTCCTATTTGTGTAACCCTGGACAAGTCACTTAACCCCAAGTACCTCTGGAAAAAAAAAAGAAAAAAGATGTTTTTTGTTTTTTGTTTTTTGTTTTTCTAGGTATCCATGATTCACCATGGTAAATCTTGTAAGGTCAGGAGCTGATCATTTAGCCTTCCTGAACTAGGTCTCAGTTTTTTGTTTGCTTCTTGTTTTTTTTGATTTGTTTGTTTTTAAAGGCAGAGGAATGATGACTCCTTAGAGTCAATTATTTTAGGAACCAAGAGGAAAAAGTTCAGCAAACACATATCTTCTCTGAATGAACCCTCACCTCCGTACTCATGCCAGATAAAGTGATCTTGCTTGTACAAGTTTAATAACAGTAACAATAATAATGATGATAGTGAAGTCAAAGGCCAACACAAAATAAACAGAAAGAGTTCTGGGAGATTGGACATATATTTTTTTAGGAGAAAAATGGTGTGTTTCCCCTTCCTGCCTATCCCATTAGTCAGGTCTAGGTCTTTTTATGTATCTGAGTGTAGTAGGGAGGCATCTATACCTTAGAGAAGGAGAAGTTGACATCTTGTCGCCACTTACTCTAGCAATGAGTTGGGAGTCATTACGTGGATATAATTTATGTTTTTTCCTGACTGTCTTGACTTTTAAAAATTAGGGAGAACATTTTAATAATTATTATTAAATTTAAAATTGAGTTGTGTATATTTTTTTTGGAGAGCTAGTTCCTAAAAATTTAACAGCACATCCCCAGGTGCTTCCAAGTGATGGATGGGAAGATGTAGTAATGTTCAAGTCTCAGTGTCATAACGTAAAGCACAACTCTGTTCACCCTGGAGAAAGTGCTACAAGCACCAATAAGATGCTCCCTCACACTCTACAGGGAGTTACCCTAGTTAAATATCAGAACACCTCTGTCACTGATACTATATCCCACATGAACTTCATTAAGGGAGAAAAGAACCTCTGAGGTTGAATTGTGAGGTGCCCCCTTGTTATATGTGTTCTCTAGAAATGTGTCTCACTACATTTGTGACTTAAGTTAGTATTTACTCTACCTAGTGACCCTATGTGTGCAAAAGGAGAGTATATTCTGGGTTGGACATAATGTTTTGTGCTATCTGTTGTTTTGTTTTCTTTTGTTTTCCTATACTTTCTCACCTCATCTCTTTTCCAAAAGCTTAAAAATAATTCTATGATGAGATGACACCTAAGATCCTTTCTCACTCTAAATCTATAATTCTATGAAGTTTCCTAATACTCTTCTGTTGTCCACTGGATTCAGTTTTTATGGAAGGGGCCAAGGATTTAGCCATAGACAAAGTGGAAGACCATGGGAAAATTAGCCCTACTTTCTCAGGAAAATTGTTGAGCTCATCACTGTTTCTCCTGGGAGCTCCCCATCATTTTTCCCTCCCTCTAAATGTTCTCTCACACCAACCACTGGTGTATCAGTGGGCTCTTTATAAGCTGAAAGTGTAATGATGTTCAGTGCAACTGAAATAATTTTATACAACCCTTTTTAACTTGGGGAGAAGAAGCAATCTTATTTCTTGCTTAATACCATTAAGCCTGTGTCCATAAGCTCAAAATCTTTGGGAAAAAATTCCTTTTCCATACATAAAAGGTAGGAATTTGGAGCAAAGGAAGGAGGTTTAGGTCACTGCTTCTAGACAGTTTCATCTGGATATTTTGTTATTTGAATTTTCTCTTCCTTTGACTTGTGTTGACAACCAACAGAAATGAGGAGCTGAGAAAGATTATGGTGTTGGATCCCAAAATAACTCTGGAAATTATGTGGAGAGAGTATAGCCAAGAATTTTTCTGAAAGGTGCAGGTTGGTAATTTCATATCAGAAGTTAATAATTACAAATATTTTATAACCCTAAGTGAGACAGAAGATTAGAACAAAGATGCAGATCCCTCAAGCAGTAGAAAATAAGGGTCAAAAGAGAGATTAAAAATCCATTGTAATATTTAGCTATCTGACAGTTATTCTGAATTCTGAAACGGCTTGACCTCAGAAATGAAGGTTCTCCACCTGTCAAGACAAAGAGAACCATCCACAGCTCTCCTTCCCCCTCCCCTTTTTAAGGGGAGAAAAACAATTGTAGATTTTTCCTTAGTTGATATCCACATCCCTAGGGGAGCAAAAATTTTATTTTCTTTTATCCAATAAGTTAAAAAAGAGATTCTAGATTATATTCTATAGGAGGCTAATTGTCACAATAGAGTAGTAGGCCTGGAGTCAGGAAGTCCTAAGTTCAGTCTTACTGTGTAACTCTGAGAAAGTTATTTAAAATGCTGTCTGCCTCAGTTTCCTCAATGTAAAATGGGGTTTATAATATTAACTACTCTCAACATTGTGAGGACTAAATGAGATGAGTAAAGTGCATTGCAAGCCTTAAAAAGATATATAAATATCAGCTGTTATTTTTATCTGTTGACTAGTTAAATAATGTCATTAGAAGACACTAGCGGCCCTAAAACATCAGAAGTGTGTAGTATACCTCTACATATGCATCACAGTTTCAAATATTAATTATATTCATGCTTCTCTATAAATACACCCTGACTAAACATGTTACATGTGTGTGTACTCCTCTACCCGTATGCCAAACCATGTACATTCCCTAGTTGTCTATTCTTTCCATTGATCGTGTGTGTATGTGTGGGAGAGTATGGAAAACGATGGGAGGAAATGTGATTCTACTATTTTTCTTATCATACTATTTCATTATATGACTTTCATTTAAATGAGAAAGTTGTTCCCTTTATCTGACTAGTAAAAGAAAATATATTGATCACAGTTCATTATAATTTCAAGCTGACATGGGCACAATGAATATTTTGAAATTATGGTAGCTTTGGAGCCCCACCTGCCAATATGTGTGTTTTTTTAGTATTCTTAGGTATTTTTATTTGTGGGTTTTTGAATTTTATCTGTGGGTTTCCCACATTAACTATATATATTTCAATTTTGAGGACCCCATTTCCTAGTGCAGATTATAATCTTAAATTATAAATTTCATTTTCTATTATTATGCTCCAAAGTGTCTAGCACAGTGCTCTCAGTAGGCACATGTTTAATTGAACATTTCACTTTTAGCAGACCATAGGATGACAGGAATAAGAACCAACATAAGAAGAAGCTTTTGACCAGGAAGAACAGGGTGCCTTACTTTATTTTTCTTATCTCTAATCAGGGATAATTAAATGAGGCAAAAAGATCTGGTAAAATTTCCTGATTGTTAACTAAGATCTAGTTCATCCATCCATGTTTTAGCAAATGGGCTAAATACTGCCCCATGTAGCTATCTTCATTTTAAAGAAGATTGTATTTGATTTATCAAGGTAGCAGCAAACAAAGGCTTAAACTCTTAAAATCAGTTTGACCTAAAAATGTGATTTTTAGGAACTTTCACTATTTCCCTTAAAATATTCATCTTTTCTGTAGTAACTTACAACATCAGATTTACATTTTCAAATAGAAACTATGAGGAATTTAGTGTAATGAGAAGGGCCCTGTCTATTCTTTGTCTCTTCTTCCTTCTCCTATCTCCAAGTTCATTTCGAAGAGTGAAAAAAAAAAAAAAAAAGCAAACTAGAACAGAATATAAATCTGGCTCTTACACCTGGAATGAAAAATTTCTGAATTTTTAAGTTTTAGTAAAATTCTCCTAAAAGTCTACTAGGGCATGACTGGAATCAAATATTCTCCCAGTAGATCTTGATTGGCAATTAGCAATTAGCAAATTTCAGAAAGTTCAGGAGATAATTGCGGATAAGCACGTATGCTAAGTCAAGCAGCAAACATAGTGTTTTTAGTGGGGTGGTTCTTTAGAGATTGTGCTTTGAAGCCATCAGAAAATGACAGTATGCAAAAAGGAAGCATAGAGAGAAGCTGGTTCAGATGGTCATGGGCCTTTTCCTTCCAACTTCCAGAGGAAGGATCTCCATTTCTCTATATGAGTCACTTTAAAAGTAATTATTCATTCTCTTCTCATTGTGACCTTAGCCAGAGCCATAAAAATCATAGCAGAAAAATAACAAAATAGTGTTCCGTAATAACTCTGGACAAAATGAACAATGGTAGTACATCAGGAAGACATTCAGTAATATAAACATTTGTTTGTGTTACGATGTTTGGATGGACTATTACTGATTGAGAGTCATGGTAAAATAGCATATTTAGCTCTGGACTTGGAATCATGATGTCTTGGGCTCAACACCCATCTCAGAAAAATTGCATGACACTGAATGAGGAAGATAACTACGCTGAGTCTCAGTTTACTCATCCATGAATTGAGAATAATATCTGTAGCACTTACCTGACAGGGTGATTGTGAAGAATAAATCAAAAAAGATAATGGGTATTATAATAATAGATAACATTGAGCACTATAAAGTTTACAAAATTCTTTAACTCTGTTATCTTAGCTGATCATCAAATCTACCCTGTAAAGGGGATTCTTTTATTATAATCATTTTACAGATAGGGAAAGGAAATTTGAAAGATGAGTGACTTACTTACATACCACCATCTAATGTCTTTTAGAAATAAATATTCCTGAATCCAGGTTCAGTCTCTGGTCTGTATATCAAACTGCTTCTTCCTTTAAGTGTCTTCTTTCCTTAAAGCATATAAATACCTGTTGGGGGATTTTTTTTTTGGGGGGGGGCGGTTCAGGGAAGACTAGAACCTCTGTATGAAGGCTTGCAGAGCCATTTTCAGGGCTGCTCATCTACCTTTGGTGTCCACCTGTCACTAAACTCTCACCTATGACTCTCAGAAGCTGCAATACGTACAGTGGCCACTGACTGCTAAAACTTTCTTGGCAGATGACCTAAATCAGATTGAGGGTAACCAACAGACCTCAAAACCATCAGTGATTTAGAGGGATGTCCACTCCAAGCATGTGAAGACTTCTCCAGTGGAATAAGCAGATGAGGGAAATATAGTTAGTCTTCTACAACATGATTATTGTGGAAGTGTTTTGCATGACTTCACAAGTATAACCCATATTGAATTGCTTGGCTTCTCAAATGAGGGTGGGTGGGGAGGGAGGAAGGGAGAGAATTTGGAACTCAAGAGTTTTAAAAACTAATGTTAAAAATTGTTCTTACGTGTAATTGGGAAATAATATATACAGGCAATGGAGTTTAGAAATCTATCTTGCCCTACAGGAAAATAGAAGGGAAGGGAATAAGAGAAGTGGGGGGAAGTTGTAGAAGGCCAGGCAGATTGGGGGAAGGAAGTAATCAGAATGCATTTGGTCTTGGGATGGGGAGAGGGGAGAGATGGGGAGAAAATTGGAAACTCAAAGTCTTGTGAAAGTGAATGTTGAAAACTAAAAGTAAATTATTTTTTAAAATAATGAGGAAAAAAAGAGAAAGGAGAGTAGGTAACATGCCTATATTGTAAAGACATAGACCTTTGTCACAAAATATTTCCACCGTCACTTATTTATATTATCTAAATTCCACTACTGGAAATTTATTCCTTTGGGTCTTGAGGTCTAGAAAAGACAGTTTGGGTAACCCTTTATTGTGTGTCACAGATTCCTTTGGTAGTCTGGTAAAATCTATGGACCCCTTCTCAGAATCTTACTTTTAAACATCATAAAATAAAATATATAATATTTCAAAGGACAACAATTATTGAAACACAATGATAAATCTTTCCATGTATACATGCATGTGTGTACACATGTGTGTTTATACATACATAAGTGTATATGTACGTGTATAGATACACACTCATATATGTGCATATATACATATATACACACATATACTACACGCACATAGCTCATATAAAATTCTTTGTAAACCTTAAAGAACTATATAAATGCTAATCAATATCATTACTACCGATGCAAAGGTGAAAGGGATATCACTTTTTTTTTAAATGTGAAAAGCAAAAAGAACAACAAAAGTACAATAGATACTCGGAATTTATAGCTGGACAGAGCAACATTTTCATTTTGATTTTCTGACACAGTTTGCCTTTTGAAAGTTAACAGGAGAGCATTTTCTTTTTGGCTTTCCTTTGGGGAAGAATTGTGATTTTCTCTCCTTTCTTTTCTGATCTTTTCAAACCATAAATCAGATTAGACAAATGATTAGCAAGGTCCTGTTTTCTACAAATTCTAACATATTGCAAACTAAGACCAGAGCTAAAACATAATCAGAAGGCTAGAGCTGTCTTATCCTTGGGGCTCAGAGGATCAGGGGATTCAGAGCTGGAAGTACCCTGTTCTTCTTGTGTTTTCATAGTTCAAAGAAGATATAGCTTATCCATAAAGGTAAATAAACTCTCTCTCTCTCTCTGTCTCTCTCTCTCTGTCTCTGTCTCTCTCTCTGTCTCTCTCTCTCTGTCTCTCTCTCTCTCTGTCTCTCTTTCTCTCCCTCTCTCTCTCTCTCTTTCTCTGTCTCTCTCTCTGTCTCTGTCTCTCTCTCTGTCTCTCTCCCTCTGTCTCTCTCTATCTCTCTCTCCATACACACATATGTTATTCAGTCATTTTCAGTCATATTCAACTATTTATGACCCCATTGAGGATTTTGGCCAAAATACTGAAATGGTTTTCCATTTCTTTCATCTTCTCATTTTACAGATGAGGAAACTGAGACAAACAGGGTTAAGTGACTTGCCGAGGGTTACATAGCTAATGTCTGAAGTCAAATTTGAGTTCAGACCCTCCTGACTCTACGCTCAGGCCACTGTGCCTCCTAGCTGCATGTGTGTATATGTATGTTCTATACAACCTATTGCTTCATGTGCTACTTACTGCAATAAATTAAGGAAGGGAACCTACATGATGTTCTAGAAAAGGAGATGATGAAAGAGTGATCAAATCGGTAGGAAGAAAATCAGTGTTGAGATGTGTCACAAAAAAACAAACAAACAAAAACCCTAAGACAAAAGAGTATGGGAGGCAGCTAGGTGGTGCAGTGAATAGAGCATGGGCCCTGGAGTCAGGAGGACCTGAGTTCAAATGCGGACTCAGACAGTTAACACTTACTAGCTGTGTGACCTTGGGCAAGTCACTTAACCCCAATTGCCCTGCCTTCCCCACTTGAAAAAGCAAAAAAGAAAAGAAAAGAAAAGAAAATGAAAAAAAAGAGAGAAAAGAATATCAAGGAGAAAAGGATGATTAATGGTGTCAAAGGCTTCAGAGACATCAAGAAGAATATGGATTAAGGAAAAGACATTCAGTTTGACAATTAAGAGATCATCGGTAACTTTTGGAACATTGCCAACTTTTCATATTCTCTTCATCTCATATCACTAATATGCCTTCTGCAACCATCTTCATCCTCCCTGACTAACACGAACCTTCGGATTGCTAGGACAAACCTTCTTACATGCACAGTGATGCCATTCCATCCTTCAGAAAAAAGATCTCCTCCTCTATAATCCCCACTCTCTAACATATTTAATCTCTTTCTACTACCTGCTTTCAAACTGTCTAGAAACATAGTCCTGTCTCCCCAGTCCTCAAACTAAAAACAAACAAACAACAAACTGATTTAATCTGTTCATCCCCACCAATTATCAACAATCACCCCATATCTCTCCCCACTTTTGTAACTAAAGTCCTTGACAAGGTCATATACAATAGGAACCTCTACTGTATTTCTTCTCATTCTCTTCTTAGTTCTCTGTACTCTGGTTTCCAGTCTCATCTTTCCACTGAAGCTGCCCTCTCCGAAGTATGATCAAGGTTATATACAGAGAAGCTGGCTGTACCAAGGAGATGGATAACCTCTTCATCAATACCCTTAATATCTCTCTTCTCTCTTTTCATATAACTACCACCTAACATAAGGCTCTCATCATTTTCTTGAATTGTACTAGCCTTATAATTGCCCTCCTGTATCCAGTTTCTTTCCTCTCTAACCTGTTCTTCATAGAACTACCAAATAGTCCTCAAGCATAGATTTGACCATGTTTCTCTTGCTTAAAAAGTGGCTCTCTATTCCCTAGAAGAAAAATGCAAACTATTCTGGTGTTTAGAGCTCTTCAGAGTCTGGCAAAACCTGTCTTCTAAGCTCAGTTTATTGTTCACCTTCTCACACTATTTGGTCCAGATAAACCAGTCTACTGGAATCATAAGCTTCCCTTAATGCTGAGCTCAAGTGCTACTTCCTTCATGAGGTCTCTACAATTCCTGTCCTTATCCCATATATTTTCTATATATACATTTTCCATTGACATCTATTTATATGATGTTTTCCTTCAGTAGAATGGGAGATTTTCTAAGGTTTGATTGCTTCTTTCTCATCTTTAAATCCCCAGTACATAACACAATACCTTACTCACCCTAGGCATAAAATAAATGCTAGTTGAGTAAAAAATAAAATGACAGGAGAGCTCACAATGATGACAGCACAAATCCATGATATCATTGCCACACAACTTTTAATTTCTTTTTGTCTTATCTCCTTGACAAAGCTGTGCTCCTCTAGAGCAGTGGTTCTCAGCCTTCCTACTGCCGGTACCCTTTAATAGTTGTATGTAGGCGTGTCTGCATGTGGGCAGACCCACCTGGAGGTGGATAGAGGAGGTTCCTAAGACCATGGGAAATATGTGTTTTCTGATGGTCTTAGGGGACCCCTGTAACCCCTGTGAAAGAGTCGTTCGACCCCTGAAGGGGTCACGACCTACAGGTTGAGAACTGGTGCTCTAGAGATTAAGGCCCACTTCTTATTCTACATAGTGTTTTATATATATATATATATATATATATATATATATATATATATATATAGAGTACTTCGTCATTAAATGTATTAAATTAAGTGCTCAATTAAAGTTGTATAAAATTGTAAATCATAGAAAGTCAGAGCTGAAAGGAACCTAAGAGACCATGTAGTCTAAACTTCTCATTTTACCGATGAGGATACAGATTTACAGAGGACTTACTATAGTGTGAAGACCATCATGTTAAATTCTGAGGACATGAAATGGTATAAAGTATGATTCATGACCTTCCTGGACATATGGCCTAATTGATGAGGCAAAAGAATATATAAAAATTTTTGGTTTTCAATCATTCCTGTTGTGTTCAATTCTTTATGATCCCACTTGGGGTTTTCTTAGCAAAGATACTGAAGTGGTTTGACATTTCCTTCAGTTCATTTTTACTGATGAAGAACTGAGGCAAACAGGGTTAAGTGATTTGCCCAGGGTCACACATTAGTTGGTAGGTGTCTGAGGCAAGATTTCAACTCAGGAAAATGAGTCTTCCTGATTCCAAGCCCAGTGCTCTACTACTGCACCACTTACCTGCCCCTGTGTAAAGAGTAATACATAACAATGGCAGGCCAAGGAGAAAAAAAAAGCTCAAATCAATCTATAATGAAATCGCTTGAAAAAAGTAGAAATTGGTACGTATTTGGTCTCCTTGTCAACTATCTACTGTTAGGTTTTAAGTGGTCATTTACACAGAGTGTTAATAAAAAGTGATTCACTGAATGACATTTTCATCTTAATGTGTGATGATGTTCAACCCCAGATTGGCTAAGTTCTCTTTTGAGACTCCTCTTTATTCTGTCAGAGTATATGGTGTATATGATTCCATAGCCATTCAATCAGCAATAAAGACTCTGCTGTTTGGGTTCTGTCTCATTTCTTCACCATCGGCATCAAAGAATGGAATAATTAGCCAACCAATCATATTATTTTGATCATAGTTTCCCCTATACTCCCAGAATCATGATGTGTTTATTTATTTCTCTGCAGCTTATTTCCTCAAAACAAGGACCTTAGTAAGATGCCTTTAGCTCTTCTTTAAGATGTGTGTAATAGTCTTTCAATATATTCAGAATATATTGTTTTTAGCTGAATGAATGCTATTACATTTGGTTGTCATGTTTTTATCATCACTGAGTTATTTCGGGAGGTTTCTGTTTCAAAGAATATGACACTCTATATAAATCTGAAATGCCTCTCTGTCTCTCTGTATCTCTATCATTTGTCTGTCTTTCTCTGTATGAAAAGAATTAAGGTATGTGAGCAAAGACTTGGGAAAATGTTTTAAAATGTGTTTTCATCACATAGTATGGATTTTTGTAAAAATCAAATGATGTAGAGAATATTCCTCCATGCTCACAAGATCAAGAACTCCCAAGAAGGCTGAATTAAAAGAAAGACTAAAGATAGTTTATTGCACAGAAATATACAGCAAAGATGAGATAAAATAGATGGATCATTTGTAGAATCCAGAGGATTATGAGGAGCCATTCAGGAGGTTAAAATTCAGCAAAATAGTTCGGTTGAGTTTAGTTGTTTTTTTGTTTGTTTGTCTCTTTTAAGATGGCAATTAGCGTGGTGACTGTGATCATTGGTATTTATATTTAGTGTATCTGTGAACTCATATTACAGATCAGCATGAATGAATAAGGGAATACATCCATTACTAAGGCCATGAAGGAAGAACAGGGAAGCCCCTTCTAGAAAAAGAGTAACAAATTGCTCAGGACATGAAAAACATTTCGATATCTATGAACACATGGGCTCTTACCCATAGCACTTTTCCTATTCTAGTCAACACATACATGTGAACTGAGAACATAAATCTTTCTGATTCTACCAATGACCTGATGAGGTTGGTCAATTTATTTTTAATTTGGATATCTTGGATTTTGGGACATTTCTTTTGGCATTAGTAGTAAATATTCTTTAAATAAAGAAAACAACTGAAATGTGTGTGTGTATGTATATATATATATATATATATATATATATATATATATATATACATATATATTCTTTTCAGGCAATTCTAGGGGTATGGAGCACATTTTTTGAAGTTAGAAAAGGGCTTTGAAGGATAATATATTGTTTTATGTGAAGCAATGTGACTTTTTTCTCTCCTAAAAAAAAGCAAAAACAAAACAAAAACAAAAAAACACTGAAGCAGCTATCCCCTGAAGCATTAGACTTAGAAATGTTTTCTTTGCTTTTTTTTCTTTTTATTTTCTTCAGCATTAGGATTTCAAAAGTACAAAAGAAGTAAGGGAACTGTCTTTAAAACATGTCTATTCCCAACACAAAAATCACCGTGATGTTTAACCTAATCTCACTAAAAGATGTTTGACAATCTAGCTTCCATTCCATCTTAACACTGCTTGTAAGGTAAAGAAAATCATTATTAACATTCTCTCCTTTCCCAAAAGACAAACCCAGTAACTTTCTCTTAAGTTTCTGCATGGGGGTGGGGTGGGATGGGGGCAGGAAAGGGGCAATTTACATTCCTTCTGCAGAGAAATTTTAAATCAGAGAATGATTGCATTGGAGCTTTTAGATTATCTAAAATGATTAGGTAAGGAAAGAAAGTCTAGATTGGTCACTACTCAAACAAGATCAAACAAGGTTAAAACAACTAGAACTCAGATCTCTTGATTCTTTACACATTAAGAGTCTGGGTTCTCCTTCCTCCCTTCCTCCCTCCCTTCCTTCCTTTGTTCCTTCCTTCCTTCTTTCCGTCCTCTTTCTTTCTTTCTTTCTTTCTTTCTTTCTTTCTTTCTTTCTTTCTTTCTTTTTTTTCTCTTTCTTTCCTTCCTTCTTTCCTGCTTGCTTTCTTTCTCTTTCTTTCTATCCCCCTCCCCCCATTTTATCCCACAACAAGCAAGCAAAATTGAAAAAGTAAAAATGAAAAAGGTCATACATAATAGCTTGAGTTCATTGAGTACATTTCTTCTAGTGGCAGTTAATGCTTCATTTTTTTTTTTTAGCCTTTAGACACAACAATGGAAGGTTTTCCTTTCTCTACTTTATAGAGAAAATCACAGAGTGATCAGTCACAGTTGGGACTCAGTCTCCTCCACCTGATGACATTGCATTCCTTATTCATTTTGGTTATGCTTGGAGAAGTTTCACCTATCAGATTTAATCATTCTGGATGCTATCACAGAATGAATAGTGCCACTATATTTTCTTTTCTTTCTTTATTTTTTTTTCAGCATCATCCCCAGGGGGTTTATTTGTCCCTGAAACAGATGCCCATGGGCATCCCCAGCTTGAAGCATGCCTGTAGTTAGAGATCTCTGAGCACCTTAGAGTATGGGAATTGGGGGTCCAGGAGGAAGAGGAGATGGGGAGAGGGGATGGGCTCTTTCCTAGGGCAGAGGGTTTGGGACCTGCTCAAGCACAATAGGCAATTAGGAGATGAATCTTTGTGGAGAAGGCATGGCAGGTCCCAGTCAAAAGGCCAGGCACTTTGTGGGGAGAGGGAGAGCTGGTCCCCGCATCTCAGTCCTGAGAGATGAACGCCCAAGGCCTCTCCACATTCCCTCCACGGGGCTCCACTTCCTTCTCGAGTTTGCAAAGGTCAGCGGCCTGATCCTCTCCAATCTCCTTTCTGGGCCTAAGCAGCCTCAGGAGCCCCTCACCTGACCACGTGAAAGGTGAGCCAGTACATGAAGAGGGACTGGGCAACCTCGTTGGCCATGGTCACGTACATGGGCAGCTGGTTCCACGCACCTCAGGCCAGGATGCCTACTGTTGCCACTTCAGATAGGATTTTCAGTCGAAGGGTCTGGATCACGAAGACAAAGATGGCCACACAACACCAGCTGAGTAGCAGGTAGTAGCCAGTCCTCCCAAAGAGCAAACTGGTCACGACCCCACCAATCATCCCTACATACTTATACCCAGGAAGGCCAGCAGGTCAATGGTGGTGAAGTCTGTGTTGACAGTGACCAGGTAGAGGCTCAGTAGGATGGTCAGCACCTCTACTATGAGCCAGGGCAGGGTGGAGCTAGCCTGCAGACCCAGGGGGTCAGGGAAGAACCTGTCCTGCATCCCCAGCGCTAGGACAGTAACCAGGATGCATGTGATGAAGGCAATAGCTGGAATGTAGAGATCTGGGTCATTGATGTCAAACCTCCTGGCATGTCCCACTGGTACTGTACCTCCCAATCCTGATGCAGATAGGGGAACACCAAGAGCCCCTCTTTCTTTCCCACATACACAGTGTCCACAGCAAAGTAATACTTAAGCTTGGTGACAGGAATGAAGTGTTCAATATTCCTGTGCACCAGCTCCTGAGCAACCAGGCTGCACCGATACACTACTGTCACGTTCGATGCAGGGTCAGCAAGGAATGCAGACTGTGAAGGGGAAGCGTAGTCCAGGTGCCCAGGGATTCGGTGGCCTGCATAGCTCCCAGGCCCATGGGCCAAGCTGGTGTCATGGAAGAGCTGATGGGGATCTGCCAAGCTGGGCTCCACCACAGGCACCCTCCTTTTCATGGGGTGCCAGGAGCTCCCAGCTGCATTCTAGCCTCTATGGATCACCAAAAGGGCCAATATATTAAAACATAATTGTTTTCTTTTATTCTATTATAAGATATGAGCATAATAATTTTAAATTTTTTTCCCATTTATTTCTACATTGGGCTAGAGCCACATGTGGCATATCATGAGTATTTTCCTCCAAAATTACATAGTTTCCTTCTAAACTATTCCCTTATCTTCTCCATTATTCTTCAAATTTTAATTATTTTTGATTGTCAACCTGATAACATTTTGTTTCCTGTTGCTGTATATCTCTTCCTTTCTCTTAGAAATATCACTACTCCTTCCTACAACTTATTAATGTTTTAGGTTTTGTTTTCTTTTTCCTTCATATTCCTCCTGGACCTAGAATTCTTAAGTATGATTTTTCCTCTATAAAACTCATGAATACAGTGAAAAAATAGAATTCCGTACATAAAATTTGAAGTATTCTGGAATTGCTCTTTTGCAGGTTGAAGGGCAACAATATTCAAGGTTTAAATTTAGATGAGAATGAGACCTTATATGATCCTAGATCTTATATGTGATTTAGGAGAATGAACAAAGACTGTAACTTAGGGGAACCTGGGAAGTAATCATGTCTCTGGTGCCCATGTGGCCTTGGGCAACTAATTCAACCTTTCATTACCTGATATTTCACTTGTGAAATAGAGATAATATCGCAGTTGGTTTTTTTTTTTTGTTTATTTGTTTGTTTTTGCCCAGGGTAAATGAGATAACAGTAGAAATATAAAGGCAGCAAGGCACAGTAGAAAAGCACCCTGAAGAACAAGAGACAAGGACTCAAAAGACTTGTATTCTAGTCCTAGTTTACCCATTTATTATTGATGTGAGAATTACCAAGTGGTTTGATTTCCATACATCTCAATTTTCTTATCTGTAAAATGATGGAGTTGCACAAAATGACTTAGAATTCATTTTCCTTATTTGAGCATTCTCTAATTCCCAGTTCTAGTTCCAGTACTCTTTAGGTGTTTGACCCTGGAAAACTCTCTCTCTCTCTTTCAACAAAAGGAGATGGTTGAACCAGATGATTTAAAAGTTCTTTTTGAGCCCTAAAAGCAGATAATTCTTCTAGATGTGAAAATATTTTCCTTGATGGAATTCTAGATGCGAAAATGCTTTCAGACATTAAATGGGGACTGTAAGGAAACCTAGGAATAGGAAAAAAATGGGTAAGTGGAATAAAGGGAAGAGAAAATCACCTTCCTTTAATTTTTACCCATGGTCTTAAGAAGAGCAATAAGAGAGAATACCTGTCTTTTGCTATCTGCCCAGAAACTCTTCTAGATCTTTTGATTGAAACTCTTATACTTCCAGGCAACCCAGTTATCATGTTCTACCCCTTGAAAATTTGTACTGAAGCAAAATCAGGAAATGGCCTCTGTCTAGCGGTTCTACCTTGACTGATTTTTTTTTTCTATCCTCACTCTTTATGGAGGGATTTCCACCTCTGTAGGGCAAGTCTTGTGGAAACTTTACACATTTCCATAGACTGGGTTATAAAAATGCATCAGATGTTGTTTTTGGCAGCTCTTTGACTTCTGTTAGGTACATGGGGCCTTCTTGTGTGTTCTGGGAGGTGTTTACCCAGCTAACTGAAGCCCAACTGTTTTCATTCGCATCAGCTTGTAAAGGTTCTAGTTGTACCCAAGAGGTAGTCAAAAGATTGTTAAGGACTCATATTAGGAGGAAAGAAATTACTCTTGTGTTGCCTCCTGCCACTCTGTTTTCTTTTGATAGGACCCTGAAGCTTTGGTTTGCACTGAAAAGGGAGAAATAGTCCTGGGAAGAGGCCTGAGGGGCCAGTAATATGGAGAAAGGAAAAGAGAAAATTGCAGGGATGGCTGAAGAACAGAGTTCCTGTTGCCTTCTCTAAACCCGGGCTCAGCAAACTGGATCTCCCTGAATGCCTCTCATGGGTAATAAAAAACAGACTGGGGTGAATAGAAAGAAGGAGAAAAGAAATGGAATGAAAGAAAAGTAAAGAGGAAATAAGGATGAATGAAAAAAAAATTGGAACGAGAGAGCGCATACACTAGTGGATAGCACCCTGGCCTATGTGTCTTTGGGAAACTGGACCCATCTGGTCCTTAGTTTCTACATCTGTAAAATGGGAACATGAAGACTTTTCCACTATACTGATAAATTTGTTTTATGAAAAAAATAATAGGTGTTTTGAAAAGTTAATAGTACTATTCAAATGTAATGCATAATAACTTATTTTACAGAGACAAATAGAGTGTCACTGCTCATTTTCAGAGATGCTAAATCTGTGTCTAGAGAGTTCAACCCTTCTTACATTTCATAGAGCATGATCAGATAATGTGTTGTTCTTTTTTCTGTAGCTCTACTTTTCAAAGTTCTTACTTGCCAGTCTTGTCCTTTTACTTCCTTCCTTCAGTCCCCATTCTGATTTGAGGCTAATTTCTCCACAAACTTGATTAATACCATTTGTCAAAAGACATCATAGAGTGTTAAGACCATAGAATCTTACAGCAAGAAGAGACCTTATTTGATCACATTGAAACACCTCATTTAAATTTGAAAAGACTGTGTCCCTGAGAAAAAGTGACTTGCATGCATGTGACTACATGCCAAAAATGGAATTAAAATCAAAATCACAATCCCAGAGTCATAGAATCTGAGCATTGAAAGGGGACCTCAGAGATAATCTTATGTGATTGTTTTGTCCACTATACCATAAGTTCTAGGAAGATGTTTTCAGGTTACCTTTAAAATTTGAATTAAATATGTAAACTTGTCT
Organism: Pseudochirops corinnae; assembly: GCA_028646515.1. Taxonomy (NCBI): domain Eukaryota; kingdom Metazoa; phylum Chordata; class Mammalia; order Diprotodontia; family Pseudocheiridae; genus Pseudochirops; species Pseudochirops corinnae. Next base: position 97,908 of record JAQQSV010000736.1, read on the forward strand.
CTTTTATTTTTAAAGTTGCTTTTCTAAACCAAAAAACTTATCATCTTCCTCTGTTCCCAGATGAGGAGTAAAGTTGATTTAAGCTGAATTTTGGATAAAACATAATCAACGTTCTGCTGATTTATAAAACTTAATCTCCTCAATCTCTGCTCTCACCACATCCCCACTAGATTTTACTTTCCATATCCAGACTATCTTTGCATGACCTTTTTACCCTATCTGAGTACAATAGGCTAAGGGAACACATGTGTCTGTATAACAAAGAATGTATAAACTTCTGAGGTAAGAAGACTCCTCTTGACTCTAAAAATAAATACATAAATAAATAATGCCCCCTTTGACTTTTTAAAGATTTGTTTTCTTCAGTGAGATTTTTTTTCCAATTTGGTCACTGTAGATTTAAATTTATCTCCTATCTCTCTAATTTCATTTTTAAAATCTCTTTTGAGATCCTCCAAGAATGCTTTTTGGGCTTGAGACCAATTCACATTTCCTTCTGTAGTCTCCAGTGTGTGTATAGAGTCCATGTTGCCTTCTGAGCTTGGTTGTTCTTGCTCACTGTAAACTTAGTCTTTTCAGTTTCCTTCTTCCCCATTGTGGTTGCCTATGTCCTGGATTTTTAGAGTGAGATATCTGCTTCTGGTGTGCAGAAGTATTGAGCTTCTCAGGCTGGGAGCTAGGGGTTTGGTTGTTAACTTCATGAGCTGTAGCCTCTGAATGTGTAGACTGAGGCCAAGGCCAGGATTCTCAGTGTTTCCCCTGAGTCACCCTGAGGATTACAGAGTAACCTATGGGAGCGGGGTGGTCTAGCTCCTTCAGGTTTCCACCTCTCTGTCTCTGGGCTACAGCTCAGGCTCAGTAGCAGAACGCCAGAAGGACAGGGCAGGGCTATCTTTGGCTGATTGGTCAGGTGGTGCTAAAGCACACCAGGGCTTTTATTATTAGGGCTTCCTGGCTCCTCCCTCCTGGGCTTTGACTCTGCACTGTCTCCCTTCCCCTTTCCTCAGTGACACTCAAGCCTGAGGCTGTTTCCACTAATTCAAGATTTTACTCTGGGTGGGGCATTTAACTCTGGACTTTTCTGGGTAAGGGAGGGGTGATCAGAGCTATTAAATTTTATTCCTCCATCTTGACTTCTGGAAGTTTGGGTATGTAATTTTAAACATCCAGGCTGTGGGCTGTTAGCCCCAGGAAAAGCTGCTGACCTGCTGTGGGCCCTGACTTTTTTCCTACCCAATTTCGATGATCTTCTGTCATGTGGTAAGATGGCTGCAAACTTCTCCTGCTGGGTGAGTCTGCTGGCTGGCTGGGGCTTCTTCTCAGTCTGGCTTACTCTGCTCTCAGATCCATGTTGGTACAGCTTCTGTGTGCTCTGTGTTCTCCTGTCCCAGACCTAAGTAGTCACTTTCCTGGGCTGGGAATCCGCCACTCTCCATCTCCCAGTGGGTTCTCTCACTCTTAAATCCGGAGGGGGCGGAGCTAAGATGGCACAGAGTTAGCAGTGACTTGAACAAGCTCCCCAAGAATTTCGTCCTTGGGAACTAAAAAGTAAATTTGAGCGCATTTAAGAGTGACAGAACCCATTGTGAGACAGAGAGTGACAGATTCCCAGCCCAGAGAAGTGCCTAATCAGGTCGGGGCAGGGAGAACGGAGCACACAGGAGTGGCACCAGCACGGACCTGAGAGCAGAGCGCGGCAGACTGGGAAGCCCCATCCAGCAGACTCACCAGCTGGAGACTTCTGCAGCCCTCTCACTGCCAAGGTGAGGACCGACGGAACTGGGTAGGAGGGAACGCAGGGCGCGTAGCAGGGTCAGCGGTTT
>JAQQSV010000737.1:0-49161 GCA_028646515.1 Pseudochirops corinnae
ATTACATTCATATACCATAGCTTGTTCAGCCATTCCCCAATTGATGGGCATCCCCTATATTTCCAGTTTTTTGCAACCACAAAGAGAGCTGCAATAAATATTTTTGCACATATGGGACCTTTTCCCACTTCTGTATGCAGTGGTAACTCTTGACACTTGATTCTCTTAATAATACAATTGAAATATTTTACTTCTTTGGGATGTCTGATGTCATAGCAGTTCTGGACAAGTGATCCATTCCACCACAGCTGCTGTCTGTCTTCATCTGGCTCCTAGAATCTGGCTGCTGCCCATTTCTAAATTTGGAACCCTTTTAGGAATCTTTTACTCTTGAGACCTGAATGATGTGGCAGAGAGAGTGAGGCAGGATATTAGTACCTGAACAATTTAAATTATTTAAAAGAAAAAATTGTTTGAAGCCATGACATTTTAATACCTGCTTTTTCTTTTCAATTTGTATAGCGTCGCCTTGGAGATGCAGCCAAGAAAGCCATCAGCAAATTGACAACAAGAACAGTAAAGAAGGGTGATAAGGTATGATATGAAGAAATTTTACAATGTCAAATAATAAATGAAGATTAATTTCTGTTTTGGTGTGCAAAAATACTTCTGTTATGGTTTTAGTTTGATTTGTTATTTTTTTTAAAGAGATAATATATCCTTTCAGACAAATATCCCTTTCAAGTTTTGGCTCCATTGTGTCATTCAGAAACTTTTTGCACAAGTCTCTAGCTCTCCCAAAGGATAAATTCTCTTGCCATTTTGTTGTTGTTGTTCAGTCATTTTTCAGTCATGTCTGACTCTTCATGACCCGGTTTGGGTTTTTCTTGGTAAAGATACTGGAGTGGTCTGTCATTTCCTTCTTCAACTCATTTTATAGATGAGGAAACTAAAGACAAACAGGGTTAAGTGACTTGCCCAGAGTAACACAGCTGATAATTGTCTGAGGCCAGATTTGAGTTCAAAAGGATGAGTCTTCTTGATTCCACTATACCACCTAGCTGCCATTAATATCGTTGAAATGGCTTTAGCCTGCTCTGACTCCTTTTTTTTTTTCCAAGTAGAGTCAGCTTTCCTGAATTGTTGGGCAGATAAAAGAACTTAATTCTCTTCCTATCTGCTTCAAACCATGTCAGAATTTATGTTATGATCTTTTTCCCTGCTACCATTGAAAAGAGGGAACTGCTTAGACATTCTTCAGGTCTTGGCTTGGTCATAGAGCCTAAGGTTGGATTTCCTTACAGGTTCACTTATGTGAACCAAGTTCTTAGTTTGCTCACTTAAGCCCAGGGAGGTAAATAAGCAACTGAAGGCCCTTCAGAGCTCTTCACTCTTCCAGATGTCATGTAAAGCAGGAAACTTCAAAGAACAATATCAAAGTTATAGTTGCAAAGGCTAAATTCCAGTGTCAAAAAATATGCAGAAACTACCCATAATCCATATAATGTACCATGGTAATACATTAGCTTCCAAATCCCCCTAAAAAATGTTGACTTGATTCTAGTCCAAATATATATTCACTATTAACAAAAAACATTCCTTTGTTGATATGGGGGATCAAACATGTCTAACTTTATCACATATATAGACCTGAAACGGATCATCTAGCCCAACCCCTTAATTATGGATATGAGGAACTGAGGCCCAGAGAGAATAATTGACTTTCCTAGCAGTCAAAGCAGAGCCAGGATTCAGTCAAATCATCTGATTTGTAGATCCAGCACTCTTTTCCTCTGTATCGTGCTGTATTCCAGAAGTCTAGAAGGGGTGGAAGATCAAAGAATTTCTGGAAATACAAATGAGAAGGATGAATTTAGGTCCTAGGGCAGAAGACAGAATTTGGGGGAGGTGATAGTGGGGTAGAGTGGGGTACAGAAAGCTAGAAGGCCCTGGTTACAGTGAAGCATTTCATTGTGAAAGCATATTTTTTAGTTGATGACATGATAAAGAATAAGGTCCCACAAGATGGTACTTGCATCTTGATGCTCTTCTGCAACAAGCTGGTCCCAAAGAGCAGCAGGATTTGTTATAATCAGGTATTCATTTTATCCATGAATCTTTGAAATAGAAAAATTCATTATCACAGAGTGATTTCCATGAGGCAACCTGGTTCAAATTCAGAAAAGGATTTTTAGGTCTGGAATTTAAGTTAGAAAATGCAGTTCAGTGATCTTTTAGCCTAAATATACACCCATCATCTGGTAAGGTATGATATGAAGAACATCAGAACTAGTGTTCTACATGTATAATCTAGGGTTTTACATGTATAGTCATTTACCCTTGCAACAAACCTGTGAAGGAAGAAATAAATCATCTGTCATACCACTCTCTAGATTCTATAGATGATGCAACAGGCTCAGCAAAGTTAAATGACTTGGCCATGGTTACAAAGCCAGTAAGCATAAGAGATGGGATTTGAATCCAGATGGTCTTGATTCCAAACCCAGTACTATCCATTAGGCACTTAATATGGTGAAAAATGTGTTCATTCTTTTGTAGTCATCATGCATAAAAAACCAGAGATCCATTTTCAGGTAGTATATAAATAAACATTTAGTATATATCATATATTTATGCTGAGGGGATTCAGTATAAAAAGATATAATAGACACTCTTCAGAAAGAAGAGGTCTTGAATCTTAGATTATAGTCTGATCGTTATTTTATCTTGTTAACCTAAAGTTTAAAATATGCCATTAATTTCTTTTTCAATAAATTATTTATTTGACTATTTTAATTTTTCCTTCTAAAAAAAGTCACTTGTATTCCTCTGTAGTCTGGCTTAACATATTTGGATTACAAGTATACTACATATAAAAAAGAAATACTTCAAAATATAGAAATACTTATCCTATACTGTTAGTACTATGATATCTTATACCTTTTACTTACTTTTCCTCTACTAGCAACTGTTCTCAATGTTCATTTATACCAAAATTCTAAAGTAAATTGCAGATTTACCTTGTCATACAATGTGTGTGTGTGTGTGTGTGTGTGTGTGTGTGTGTGTGTGTGTGTGTGTGTGTGAAAGCTCTGGAGACACTGAAATTTGTAAACAAATGTGCCATTTTTATTCTAAATTTTGTTTGGTATATTTGGACATATTCCAAATATTTCTTCATTTTATAATTTTACTGAAGACTTCAAAGTTTAATTGAAACAAAAATTTGTCTTAATAAATAAAATTTGTCATAATAACTTGTCGTAGTTTCTGTGAGTGAAAGCTAATAAGAATATAGCATTCTTATTTATTTGTAGTCTTTGTATCCCTAGTATCCAGTACCTGTCAAATAAAAGACGTTTAATAAAGTCCTTTGTTAAACTGAACAATTCAGACTGGGTTGATTTGAAGTCACAACCTTATTTCAATTTGGGAGAAATATCTTCGAAAGGGACACTGTACTCAAACTTGAAATAGATATTTCCTAATTTAATAGGGAAAATTATTTCCAGATACTCAAAAGCTACTCATTATGTATAAGCAGTTCATTCTCATTCATCAATTAAACTATGTTCTCCCCCAAGGATTTCTCATTGCTTTCATTTTAACATATGAATTTGAAAGTTAAAAAAAAAAAAAACCACTTCATTTCTTGAAAAATCATATTCTGTAATTGAGGTTAATTCAGACTGTATTCCCCTCTAATTCAAATTGATAACGTTTTATTACTTCAGATCCTGGCTCTGGCACTTTCTGTCTCTGTGGCTTTGGGTGAGTCCCTTCACTCCTCTGGGCCTCAGTTTCTGTGGTCCTATAAACTATGAATTGGACTATTGATCCTCAAGGGCTGCCTCAGTAGGGCTCAACAAGAAGGTGGCATAGTATATCGGTACATACACTGGCTCTTGAGTTAGAGGACTTGGATTCTGTCTCTAAAACTTAGGACCTTTGTGACTTTGGGCAATCCACATGGGCCTGAATTTTTTCATCTTTAAAGAAATTTTGCAAATTGAAGCAAGTCTGAGGTTCAGCTCACCCCTATCGTACTGGCAAAAATGATAAACATTCCAAGGGAATGGCTGAATGGGTTGTGGTATATCCTTGTGATGGAGTACTGTTGTGCGATAAGAAATGAGCAGAATGCTTTCAGAAAAATGGGAAGATTTACATGAACTGATACAAAATGAGCAGAACAGGAGAACAGTATATACAGTAATAGCAATATTGTATGGTGATCAGCTGTGAATGACTTAGCTATTCTCAACAATACAGTGATCCAAAACAGTTCTGAAGGACTTAGGGTAAAAAATGCTCTCTGTATCTAGAAAAAGAACTGATGGCATATGAATGCAAATTGAAGCATACTATTTTTGCTTTATTATTCTTGGGGGAGGAGTTGGTCTTTGTTTTCTTTTGTGGCATGGCTAATATGGAAATGTTTTGCATGACTGCACATATATAATCAAACTTCTTACCTTCTCAAGGAGAGGGAAACCAATTAAAGGAGGGAGAAAATTTGGAACTCAAAATTAAAAAAAAATGAATGTCAAAAATTTTTATTTTTATGTAATTGAGAAAAAATTAAATTTAAACTTAAAAAAGAAAATTATAAACATTGGAGAGGGTCTGGAAAAGCATGAACACTGAAGTACTATTGATGGGGTTGTAATTTGTTCCATTTATTCTGGAACTATGCCCCAAAAGTCACTAAACTCTTTGACCCAACTATAGTACTACTAGGCCTATATCCCCAAAATATAAAAGAAATAGGAAAAGGACACATGTACAAATTTTATGTCAGATATTTTTATGTAGCAAAAAACTGGAAACCGAGGAGGTTACCCACCTCATGGAAAATGATTAAACAAAATATAGCATATGAATGTAATGGAGAATATTATTGTTCTATAAGAAATGAATAATGAGCAATTTCAGAGAAAACGCTTTAATTCAATCATCTCATTAGTTGGGTTTTTTGTTTTTTTTTTTCAAATAAGGCATTTATTTATTTCTCCCTCTTACCTCCTGTCGTTTTAATGGAAAAACAAAACTCTTGTAAGGAGTATGCATAGTTAGGCAAAACAAATTCCAACCCCAGCCAAATCCAAAAACATGTCTTATTCTACATCTTGAATCTAACAAAAACCAACCTCCCCTGAAAAAATTATAAAGCAAAAAAAGTATAGTGTTGAGAAGTAGGTAACACAGAGCCTCTCTGAAATTGCAGTTGATCATAGCACTGATCAGAGTTCTTAAGTCTTTAATGACTTGACAGTGTTGTTGTTGTTATGAAATTAGTCTCTTAGTTCTGTGCTAAATCTGTAAATCTGTGTTCCTATAGTTTTGAGTATTACTGTTCAAATGATTACACCTTGCATCTGCCTTTCTCTGGAAAACATTGTTTTTCTCTGACTAAATGTCTTACTCAGATTGAACAAGAATTTCTTAAATGCCTACTATGTACACATTACTGTCAGTTTCTGAGGTAGCTCAGTCAGCTGTAACCTCCCCTGTTCAGACCATACCTAAAATTCAGTTCTGGATGCTACATTTTAAGAATAATATTGACAAAATGAAGCAGATCCAGAAGAAGGTAAACCAAGATGGTGAGAGGACCAGAGAACGTATCAAATGCTAGCATGTAATATTTGTTGAAACATAAAAAACTATATGCTAGGCACTGTGCCACATGCTAGGAATACACATATGAGAATGAAACAGGTCTTACCTTCAAGGAGTTTATATTCTGTTTTTTTAGTTGTTTAATTTTTATTTTCAGATCCAAACTCCCTCCTTCCATTTGCCCCTCCCCCACCCATTGAGTAGGCAAAAAATACACTGCCCATTATACATATGAAGTCATGCAAAACATATTTCTACATTAACCGTGCTTCAATAAATACACAAATAAATGGACACATAAATAAATGGGTGAATAAATAGTGCAAGAAAAATCCGGTAAAAAGTGTGCTTCAATTTGCACTCAGAGTTCATCACTTTTCTTTTGGGAGGTGGATAGCATTTTTCATCATGACTCCTTTGAAATGATCATAGATCATTATACTGATTAATGTAGCTATGTCTTTCTCAATTGATTATCGTCACAATATTGCTATTACTATGTACAGCACACTAGGGCAATATACTATACTAATAGGGAGATACAACACATCAAAGGGAGTGTGAAGGCCAAGTAAGGGGATTTTGGAATGAGAAGTCACAGAGATGGTGAGTTGATCCATAAGGTAGCTGATTGACACGCCCTTTCCAAAATCAGTGGCTTTATTGATTTGCTCACTGTGCCCAGAGCAAGAGATGGAAATGGGAGTAGAGAGTGTCTCTTTCAACTCTGACACTCTGTGATCTTCCACCACCAGTATTTCTCTTCATCTGTCTCTCCACAAATAAGTGCCATCTTTTACTGCTCCCCAAGGCAATCATGTTTGGCAGAACAAGAACCCATGCTGAATGGAAGATTAGAACAGACAGATTTGTGGCCAGTCTGCCAGGCTGCATTTTATGAGGAATAGGCAGGCCCTCTCTGCCTCTTTTCTTGGTCCCATCCCAGTCATGAGGTGAGGATGATTGAAAGGGATATTGGGGGGTGGCTAGGTGGCACAATGAATAGAGCACCAGCCCTGGAGTCAGGAGGACCTGAGTTCAAATGTGGCCTCAGACACTTAACACTTACTAGCCATGTGACCTTGGGCAAGTCACTTAACTCCAGTTGCCCTACCTTCCCCCTCCAAAAAGATAAAAAAAATAAAATAGTGTTGGAAGCAATCAGTAGGAAGGAATGGATTCAGGAGATGCTGGGAAAAGCAAAGCATTGACAGGTTTGGTGATTGGTTGAATGGTTGAAAAGAGGTATAAAGGAGAAAGAAGGATCAAAGATTATTTGAAACCTGGTTGAACAAGAAAATCATGGTGCCAATGATAAAAATAGAAATTTCAGATAGAGAAATTAATTTGTGGGAAAGTTAGTTGATGGTCTAGTGTTTCATATTAGATAAGTAGAGTAAATGCTGGTAGGAAATCCAAGTAAATACATCTGGCAAGTTGTTGTAAATGTGAATTTGGGAATGTGATCAGGACTGGAGATATTGATTTGGGAGTTATTTGTAGAAAAGTAACAGTTGATGCCATAGAAATGGGAGAGAGTGGGAAGAAGTCCTAGGTCAAGACTTTGGAAAACACCTACAGCTCTGGGGCAGGAAAGGAAGGAGATACTGGTGAAGTAAATAGAGGAAAAACCAGTCAGGAAGATAGAACCACCAAGAAAGTGCTGCCAAAGCAGGAGTTAGTAGGAAGGTTAGTATCAGATTCTGTTGAAGGTGAAGACTAAGAAAAATTCAGTAGATTTGATATTAATGTGGTATCAGTGATTTAGAGAGCAGTTTCATTACTGTGATAGAAGCAGAAGCCAGACAACAAGGGTTAAAGGAGTTATTTAGAAAATTATTTAGAAAAAACTGATGGTGAATTTGGTGATTGTGGTTTGTGAAAATGTTGATTGTTGGTGAAATGGTGATTGTGATTTTAACCTTTGTTGTAGCATCCTATTTCATAAACAACTTGGATATTTTGTAGTCACTACAGAATCCTAAGTCTGCTAATAACAGTTTCTCTTTCGTTGCGAATGTAATTTCAGCACCTTATTTCTTGCTCTTATGCTGTTTGTTTCAGGAAACTGATCCAGACTTTGATCATTGTGCTGTGTGCATAGAGAGCTACAAGCAAAATGATATCGTCCGAATTCTGCCCTGCAAGTAAGCCCTTGTTTGACCTGTTATGGAAATCAATTTTGTTTTTAAATGAAGAATACTTTTGAGATCATAGACTGTGAAATGTTAAAGCTGGAAGGGATCTTTAACACCATTTATTTAGTCCAGCCCCTGCCCCAAACCATTTTTACAGATGGGTGCTGGAGAGGGGAAATGAATTGCCGAGGAGCATGGCCAGTTTGTGGCGATGCCAACACTCAATTTCCTGTTTTCATTTTGGAAGGTTCTTTTTAGAATGGATGTCTTGTCTCACCTTTAAGGATCTAATTGGTGCATTGGCACAAAATTTTGTAAGTGCTTATTATGACATTTAAGGAAGACGGTGTAGTACAATGCCTTGAGCAAGACACTTAACTTTCTGGGCCTCTATTCCTCATCTGTAAAGGAGGGGAGTGAAGCTAGAAGGGTTCTGAGATACCTTCCAGCTCTAAATCTGTGATCCTATCTACGATCCTCATAATGTTCATGGACTTAATTCAAAGTTTAGATAAAATTAAATCTGTTTTCCTCAAGGAGCTTTACATGATAAAAATACATAAACAGATAAATATAATGAAATTAGAAGTGCCTAAGAAGTGTACAAAATGTTGGGAGAGCATGACTGAAAAATTACTTTCAGCTGAGATCAGAGGTTTCGTAGAAAAAGTAGCATGAAGCTAGGTCTTGAAAGATAGGTAATGTAGGGGCAGCTAGGTGGTGTGATGAATAGAGCACCCGCCCTGGAGTCAGGAGGACCTGAGTTCAAATCCTGCCTCAGATACTTGACACTTAACTAGCTGTGTGACCTTGGGCAAGCCACTTAACCCCAACTGCCTTGCCTTCCCCCTCCAAAAAGAAAGAAAGAAAAACTGATGGGTAATGTGGTCACACATAGAAATGAGAACATTCTGAGTTTAGAAGACATCAAGGGAAAAGATGGAGAAGTGGGAAAATATGGGACAGGTTTGGAGGTTGGTGAATATTACAACTTACCCCACAGAATAAAGTGTTTTTGGTTAAGAAGATACTTGTAAATCTTGAAGTTCTATGTAAATTAGCCTTTTTTTTTAAAAGGGGATTAATGTGAAATAAGCTGTAATATAAGAGGATAAGTTGGAAAACTATGGATGTTTTTCCTGGAGAAGAAAAGACTTAGAAGGACATGAAAACTAACTTCAGGTGTTTGAAGGGATGTGAAATAGAAAAGGTATTAGAATCATTCCACCTGACCCTAGAAGATGAACTTTTAGTGTTATCTGAGTGTTAGAAAAACCTCAAAAGCCATATAGTCCAACCCATGCCCTCAAAAATCCCTTCCACAACATTCCCAACAAATCATCATCTCACCTCTGCTTGAAGACCTCCAGTGAAGGAGGATTTCTCTCCTAAGTCAGTCCATTTTACTTTTAGATAGTTTTATTTGTTAGAATGCTTTTCCTTACATGAAGTCTAAAGTTTTCATTTCACCCATTATTCATAGTTCTTCCTTCCTTCCCTCTTTTAAATGACAGCCCTTCAGGTCTTCCCAAGTCATCTCTTTTCCAGGCTGAATATCCCCAGTTCCTTCAGCCAGTCCTCATATAACATCTTCAGTCTATCTCAGCTTTCCCTTTTCTGGAAAAGCTTCAGGTTGCCCTAAAATGTGATTCCCAGAACAGTTATAGTACTCCAGATTTGGCCTGACCAGGACAAAGTATAATGAAACAATTAACCTCCCTTGACTCTACTTCTCTGGATGCAGCCTGGTGTGTTATTAGCTTCTTTGACTGCCATGTCATATAAATGACTTATATAGAATTTATGATCCACTAAAAAGATTGATTTCACAGAAACTATTTATTGTCTAACTATATCTCCCCCACCTAACACTTGCGACACTGATTTTTTTAACCTAAGTATAGAACTTTAAATTTATCCTTCTCTAAATTTCATTTTATTTGCTAAAACCCAGCATTCTGGCTTGTTGAAGTTTTTTGCATCCTGATTCTGTCATCCATTCTATTGGCTACTCCTCCCAATTTTGTGTCATCTGACTATTTGACAAGTGTACCTTTATGGCTTCATCTGAGTAACCAAAATGTTAAATGGTACGGGGCCAAGGATAGATCTTTGAGTCACAACACTAGCAACCTCTTTCTGATTAGGTATCAACCTATGATGACTACTTTTTTAAAATTAAAAATCTATCTTCTCTTTATCCCACTTCCCTCCCCCATTGTTAAAGAAAAACAAAACCCTTATAATAAATATGTATAATCATTACTCCTTTATCCGGTATTGAATCTACTCAGGTCTGCTATCTAATGCCAAAAACAACAGAGCTGGAAAATAAATGAAAGTAAAATAATTTAAGAAGCATTGGATACCTTAAAAACCATGATTCTTTTTTAAAGCCTAAGTACTATATTTCAAGAAAGCATAAGTGATAAGTATTCAGAATGGTAAAGTAAAAATAGAATCATCCAATAATCTTATGGAAAAAAAACCCAAAAGGAAAAGTCCCAGCTAAAATTCAGGGCTTCCACATCAAAGAAAAAATATAGCAAACATGTAGAAAGAATCAGTTCAAGGACCAAGGAGTTGCAGCCAAAATTACTTAAGACCCGACAATGTCCACTCTAAGTGAGAAGAGGTTTTGAAATACAATATTTCTAAAAGACAAGAGAGGCTTATGACCAAAATAACTTACCCTGCAAAACTGAGTATAATCCTACAAGGAAAAATGTTCCTTTAATGGAATAGAGAATTCCTAACGAATAGATCAGAGCTGAGTAAGAACAGGGAAATATAAACCTAAGAGTCAAGAAAAACCTGGAAAGGTAAAATTAACTAAGTGATTGGAAGGAGACAATGTAGTGCTAACATTCTCATGAGGGAAAAGAATTAAGTGTCTGTTCAGAACTTGAATATCTTCAAAGGATATTGATAAAATCAAATAAGAAAAATGGAGGTCTTAAGGTTAGATCAATTCTGTCCTGAGGGTTTGGGGAAAAGAGAGAGTAAAGAAAGGAATTTGGGAGTGTTAAAAGAAGGAAAAACCTGTTATTTCTCAAAATTGGGGAGAGAAAACAGAGAGAGAGAGAGAGAGAGAGAGAGAGAGAGAGAGAGAGAGAGATTGTAGAAATAGGAAAGGATAAGGGAGTAAGAATAAGATGAGCTTCACTTTTATCTGAAACAGACAACAAAGGGTTGAACACTCACTTATAAATAGTTTGGTATGAAAATACATCAAATTCAGCGGGGAAACAAAAGGAATGGGAAAGGAGGAAAGGGAGGAAGGATAATATTGGGGAAGGAATAGTTAAAAGCAGAATAAACTTCATGATTTTGAAAGAGGAGTAAAAAGAAAAAAATATTGCAAACAACTAGAATCTAAAGGAGTGTCTCAGATTCCTCTTAGACAGTTAGGGAATGCCTAAACAAATTGTCGTATATGAATGTAATGGAATATTATCGTGCCATAAGAAACGATAAAAGACAATGTAAGGGGATCCTGAGTAGTGTGAACAGATGCAGAGGGAAGTGAGCAAATCTAGAACAACAGTTTATATAAGAACAACAGCGTTGTATAAGAAGACAATACAGTGATTAGCAGCATCTCCAGAGCATCTGGGATGGTATTTATTGCATACCTTGTGCCAGAGAGATGATGGGCACAAGGCACAGAAAAAGATGTAGTTTTTTAGACATGACCACTGTGTGGATTCATTTTGTTTTACCATGCTTATTTATTAGGAGGGCTTTTTCTTCTTCTTTCTCTTATTTTTGAAGGGTAGAAGAGGGCTGGGTAAGAGAGGTTAGCAGTAATGATGCCAGAGAGAAAACTGTCATAACATTTTTTTCCATGCACAAAAGACAACAAAAGGAAATTCAGGAGGAATCACAGACAAGCAGGACAGTTTTAAAATTAAAGGGAAGAATTTATTTTATATGTATTTTTAAAAGCAAGCTGTATGAAGTGGAGATTCATGATTTCATATCAAAATCTCCTTTTGTCTTTTGTTTTGCATAAGGAAATGTTCTTTTCTGGTGTTTTAAGTATCTCAGGACTATAAATGGAAAAGCATCAAGCACTTAGTGTGTGCAGTTTTGCTAAGCTCTGGGAATACAAATAGAAAAGCAAGATGGTCCCTCCTTTCATGGAACTCACATTCCAGTTAGAGAAGATAACACATATACAATGTTTTATCAGCAAATCAAATGATGAGGCCCCATGGTCATTAGGGTATAGCAGCAAAGTGGAAGATAATATATCTTCTTTAATGTTATGTCCATTAATAAAGCTAGCAGCTTCTGATGTTGAATCATTTGTCAGTGGCAAGAACTTTGGTGATGAGAATTTGCTTTCCTGGCTCTTCAGTAGCTGTGGCTACTGAGAAAATGGGAAGTGTACACCTGAAGAGGAAGTTACCAGGCTGCATCCTCACAAGAGCTACTTCCTTTGACTGTGACTTCAGGGTCCAGACTGGAAGCAAAGCTGCTAGTCTGTGGTGCAATGGTTCCTAGGGCTCTTGGGCTACCTGCCCATCCATGGCAGTTCAGTGGTTGGTGATATTGGGAGAACAGAGATTGAACCCCTTCTCCGCAAGGTTTGTTCCCCTTGATAATGCCTACAAGAGCCAAACTGGAAACAGGGACATTGTTTTGTTGCATATTACAATTGCAGGGGCTATTAGGCTCAGGACCTTGGGCTGTCTCCATAAGCATCTAAGGATAGGTGATAGTCAAGGTGGTTTGACTTGCCTGGCATGCAGAAACTCCTGTCTCTCCCTCAAAATTCCTTACCACTTCATCTAGGCTGACTTCTCTGTCCCAAAGTGGTAGTTGGCCAGTAATTAGTACTGGTGGATGGGTCTCTCCTTGATGATGGCTACTGGAACTGATCTTGAAGCAATGGTAGTAGAAGTTTAGCAGGCCCTTTTAGCCCCTGAGCATTGGTGTCTTGGGCTGTATCTACCAAGGACTGAGGGAAAGCAGATGATGGTAGCAGTGATTTGAGCTAACACATGCCAACTGCTTCCAGTCTATCACCTACGGTGACTTACTGCTTCAGCTAGGCTAGTGGGCCTGTCTTATCAGTGTTAGTCAACAGTTGATTGTAGTAGTGGTGGAGATAGTGGGTTCTTTTTCTAAAACGGGGAGCTATAGGACTTTGTTGTGACTCCATGACATTTCTTGAGAATTTTTTTTTTAGTAAACATCTAACACTACTATTCTTGAGACTTGCCTCTTGCTCCAAAAACGAACAAAAAAGTTAACTGTATATTTAATTATTTGACTTCTGGTTATTAATGTTTAATTCTATGTGGTTGCCATAATAAGATTCTTTTTTATTTAACAGGCATGTTTTTCACAAATCCTGTGTGGACCCCTGGCTTAGTGAACATTGTACTTGTCCGATGTGCAAACTGAACATTTTGAAGGCTTTGGGAATTATGGTATGTTTCTTAGTGGATTCTTATATTCAGATTCTTTTCTGTATTTAACATGATAATTATTATTTGTATAGTACTTTGAAAGTTTTCCACATGCATTAACTCAATTTAAATACACAAGTTATGATACTTTTAGGAAACAAGATAAATAGTATACCAGGAAACTCCAGTTACTTGATAAATTCATTTAATATCCCTAAGGTTTTTTTTTTTTACACATCTTAATCCATCAAATAGTGGAAAATAGCATGTTTATCGCATAAATAGATTTACAAAACACTTTTCTTCTAAGGAGATTAAAACTTAAATTGATCTCATAAAACTCACAGAAGGGCATTGGTCACTATTATATCACTTTGAAGAGTAAAAGGGCAGGAATGCCTGAAATATAGAATGGGGAAATGTGACTTTCTTAAATATGACATCAAGAAAAAGGTAATATTGGAACAAAGATACAAGTTTTGGTGAGTGTTTTCCAAAGAATGGATAATAAGCAAGATGAGCTTAAAGTAAGACAGTATCACTTGAGATTTGATAGGATGAAATCTATGACTGGAACATGATGCTGGATTGATATATGTATGTGTATGCATATATTATAGATATGTGTCTATACATGCATAAATGTGTGTGTGTACAGACCCACCCTTCATTCAAAAGAAACCTAGTAAAGTGGGGGCATGAGTACGTATGTTAAGAAGATGTACTCATATGAGAAAATCTAGGAACCAAAGCAGGAGCCTTGTGGGAACAGGAGAAAGTCGTTGTATAAATGTCAATAGAACCAGAACCAGAAATGATATTGTCACCAGTGTGTAGACCGGAGCTGTCAAACTCACAGCCCACAGGGATCTTTTTTTCTTTTTAGTTTGACTTAACTGCCCTAGATCACTCAGACTAAGAAAGCCAATAGATAAAGTTGAGAAACATGACAAACCTAGCACAGAAGCATAATAGCATAATGGTAGGGGACTTCAGTTATTCAGACATCTGTTCAAGCTATCTCTACAAAAATCATTGCAGCCTGCCTTGACTTCATGATAATTTCATCCTTCAAAAGTCAGAGTAACCAAGAAGGGGAGTTTTTATTCAAGATGAACTGGCTATTGCTATAGAAATGATGGGAGCCATAGAAGCAAGTAACTACTCCACCCTAGAATTTGTGAAAGAGGAGAGGAAAGCCAAGAATAGTCTGATATATAACCTAGATTTGGAGAGAGATTTTAATGGGTTCACAGAGGGAATAAGTGGAATCCTTGTGTAATAAAATTCTATAAGAGTATGGATAGGAAGCTTTCAGCAACGAAATTCTGAAGACAAGAAGAAAAACAATTCTGATGAGAACAGAAAGGGGGAGTTGTCTCAGATACCAGTGTAGATGCACAGGCAACTCATCAACAACTAACAATGATAAACAAATTACTTGGCACAAGCAGTAATTTTGACATGGTTTCATTTTGTGAAAGCAGCAGTCATGCGTGTTTGTTTCTACTGACACCAGGTTGTCATAGGACATTTGTCTTTCACCAGGTGAAACAAGATTGAGCTGGTTTCCCTACTTTTATTTAGTTCTCTATCAATTAAGTGCTGGATTTTGTGCCATTGATCTCATATTTTTAACTCTTTGATTTTTTTTTTTTTTTTTTGGAGTTTATCCAGATTAGTGACTTGCCCAGGGTCACACAGCTAATGATGTCTGAGGCTAGATTTTTAACTCATGTGCTCCTAACTCTAGGGCCAGTGTACTGTACCACCTAGCTATCCCAACTCTTTGATTTTGAAGATATTATTCCAAGGAAACTTGGAAAAGTTTTAGCTTTTTAAAGAGCACACTTCATTGGTTGTTAGAGGTATTGCAGTGACTGTTGGTATGAGGAGGTCAGGTGTTTCAAGGATCATTCAAGCCCATCATTTGCACTAAAATTTGCACATTTTAAAGGAAAATATGGTCAAAAATGAAAACAGAGTCAATAAATAACAAACTATTGCTGTAAAAAAAATTAAACCTCAGAAAACAAGCAAAAATATTTGAGAGGACCCAGCATTTGGAGTGATTGTTATTGATTCCTTTACAGTGTCACATAGGATTATTGAAGTTGGAAAAATAGCAAGAACACTCAGCTGCCAACTGTTACTCTAAGAAAAAACCATTGGTCCTAGATAAGACAATACAAAGATGAGAAGACTGAAGTTTGGGAAAAGGTCATTTTTATTGATAAAATTCGCTTTTTCATTCAAGACTTTTATGACAAATTGTTGTAAGAAATCTAGGTGAATCTTCAAGAGCTGGACGTTTTCATCAGACTGTATATAACATCCACCCAAAACTTCCTCTGGGGATTTTTTTACTTCCAGTTCGCCTATATCTACTGTTTCCAGTTAAATAGAATGATATGCTGAGAAGCAGGATTATTTTAGAAATTCCCAAATGGAGATAGAATGCAGTAACACAGCCTTGCACCACGACATGTCATGAAAGGTTAAGAAATGTATGCAAGAGATGGAGATAAACATACTCTAGTGGCCAGGGATTTAAACCACTTTGGAAATCAAGGCTAGACTTGGAAAATGGACTATTCATCAAAAACATACTTAATTTCCTCAGTGTACTAAGTGTGATTTCATGATAAAGAATTAAAGAGAATGGGTTAAAGTCTTGTGAATTCAGTGACAAATGTTGTAATAACAAGTAGTCGCAGCAAAAGAAGGACATATATATTAAAAATCTTTTAAAGGTGTAAGGTATATTGTATATGAGTAAATTTAATTATTTTACTTTCTTCCAATTAATTTATACACCACTGTTGGTTGAAAAAATATAAATACAGAAGATGGAAGCAAAGGCAGGTAAAGAAAGTTGAAGATAAAAGTATGACATGGTTCTTAAAGAATGGCGTCTGGAGTGCCAATGCTCAGAATGACTCAGAACTGGCAAGATAACAAAATTGCCAGGGGAGGGCAACTATAGTGGGGAAAAGGATCAAAAAAGAGGTAGAATTGCTGCTTGGGATGAAACAATGACAACAAATGAAGAGAAAACAACTTCTCTTTAAGGAACATTATGTTTGGACTAGAAAGAACCAAAATGGGTAATGAGTTAAATGACTGAAATAAATAAGGAAAGATTAAGAGAGTGGCTGACAGCCCTTGGTGAGTTCGAGTGTCTTAGATCCAACGTAATGCATCCAGTAGGGTACTGCAAGACATGGCAGATGTGATCACGAGGCTGTGATGTGATCTTCGGAACATCTGGGAGAACTATGGATAGTAGTGGTTCCAGAGGACTGGAAAAGAACCAGTGTCTCAGTGAGAAGAAAGTGAAGTCTGCAAACTATTAGACAGTGAGGTTAACTTTGATTCTTGAAAGCATCCTAGAATATTTCATTAAAGGGATAATTAGTGAACATTCAGATAAGGATGAAATGATTACAAAGCCAGCATTAACAATCATGCCAGACTAGCCTTATTTCCTTTTTTTTTTTAAACTATTGGGCTGATAGATCAGATTATTGTGGTACAAGCAAGACTTTTATTTTAACAGTCAGGTTGTTCGATATTTATTTCCTCCAGCTGCTCAGTCATATTTGAAGGGTAGGAGACCATCTCTTGTAATGTCTGTGGAAACCCATTGACCTTAGATATCTGAGAAACCAGTTCTGCAAGCTTTGCAAGTTTGTACATTGCAATAAATTTATTTTTCTTAACTATAAAACAAGTCAAACGGATCTTTCTTATTTCTAACACAGGAAACATTTTTGTATGTTGAATTAAACCATCATCAGCATATAGACATAAAGCAGTAAATAAAATGAGAAGACAGATTTTAGGCACAGGTAATCTATTACTTGAAAAATGTCATAAGCACAGTTTATCTAGATTTTTAGCAAAGCATTCTTCAAAGTCTGTTGTGCTTTCTCATGAGCATGATGAAGTGATGTGACCTAGACAATACAGTTAGGTGGAATAAGTGGACACAAAAAGCAGCCATTAATGGTTTGACATAATCTTGGAAGAAAGTCTCTGGCAAAAACCTTAGCCCAAAAGTGGTGAATACTTTATCAATAACTTAAGGAGAAAAAGAAAAAGGTTTTGGTACACAGAAACTGTGGCAAACCTGCACAACTGTATTTAAGCATTATGTAGAGAATCATGATATTAAATTACTTGTGCAACAACCCACAGTCCTCTAAGCATATGGGGTTGCCACAAGGAAATGTTAAAGAGACAAAGAAGTGTTTTAGCAGGTATGGGAAGGTATAGTAATTTAGAGCAGACAATATCCAAGAAATGGGACAGTAAAAATACTCATGACCTGAAGTATCAAAGGGAATACTTTAAAGAGAACATAATTAAGTGAAAGCAATAAGAGAATAATGTTGTATGTCAAGAAGATAAATACTCTTGCAAGAAAATTCACAAACTAAAAAAGGAAAAGGACAATGAGAAACATTTGCATAAATATAATTAGGGGGGAAAACAGAAGCATCGTTGTGGTAAAAGTATACTTCAGGTCACCTGACCAGAAGGAGACTAGGGACAAGTTTAGGGAACATCACAAATAAAGAGGCATGATAGTAGTAGCAAGAACCTGCTGCTCATCAGTCTTCTGTCAAAAATCTCATTTTCCTTAGAAAAATCTACAAAGTCTTGACTTGCATCAATAATGATTTTATTTTTTAAAGAATAGAAAACATGACTTGGAAAACCACTATTCTGACCAACAAATTTCCTGATTTCCAGAAGAGAAATAATGAAAAACTCACAAGGAAGCAGCCAAACCTTATTAACATTCGTGATAAATAAAGAGAGGAATGCCAAGTATCTGGGTTTTCACCCTAGGTTTTAGAAGAATAAATGAATAAGCAGTTATTAGGGAACTATGCTGAGTGTTGGGGATACAAAGAAAGCAAGATAGTTTCTGCCCTTTAGAAGCTTATATTCTGATGAGGAAGACAACACATATAGAGGAACAGGAGTTGGAAAGCAAAAAGGAAGTGGGAGGGGGTGGGTATCATGGCTTGGAGATTACCAAGAAGTGGCATAGTAGACCCAAGACCCAGTAAGATAAAGTAAAAGCTTACCAATCAGTGCCCAGAATCCTGCCCAGGGGCAGGAGTCCAAGGTCTGTAAGGGGAGGAAGCTGGAGGTTGGGAAACTTCCTGGCAGCATGATGCCAGGAAGTAGAATGATAGACCCAAGACCTGGTAAGATAAGATGAAAGCTTACCAAAGCCCAGGGTTCCAAGAACATAAGTATGGATTCTGGTAGAAGTAGGCAGTGTGACTTGGGGATACCCAGGAAATGGCAATTTCAAAGAGTTCAGATAGCATCTTGTGTCCTAAAATTTTGTCAAACTTGGCTCAGGATGAATATTCTTAAGAACAAAATTCTGATGAAACAAACAGATGGATCTGAGGAATGAAAAGGTGAGTTGCCTGAGAGATATGTGTAGCTGCAGCAGGATTTCATCAACCAATACACATTCCTAAAAAGTGTGTATAGAAAATGAATGCGTGAGCAGAAAACTAAGGATTTATTAACAAGCAGCATGGTTCTCTACAAATATTAAGAATGCCAAAACCCAAAACAAGTTAAGGCTTGCAGTGAATGTTAAGGACAACAAGAAGGGCTCTTTAAGCACCTATGGGGGAGGGGGGGTTTGGGAGAATGGAAGAAAGAGCAAAAAGAAAATCAGGATGACTATGGAGGAGGATAACAGATGAGGGAGAAAAGGCAGTGGAGTATGTAAAATAAAAATGATAACAAGGAATCAAAAGTACCTGGTTGACTTCTGTGCATTTAGGTCATCAGAATCTGACAAAGCATACCTCAGAGAAGTGAGCACTTGTGGATGTGTGATTGTTGGGCCACTGTAGATGATCTTTTAAAAATTATGTTACAGTACCTTACAAGTGTACTGTTTTTTACATGATGAAATGGGTTCTTCAGACCAGGTGGCTGGTAATTTAACTGTAATTCCTCCCAAAATTCTAAAATGTACTATTAAAGAATAGTCTGTGAATGCTAAGAAAGGAATCAAAAAGCACTAAGAACTAGCTTGAGTTCATTAAATACATGTCATGCCCAATTTAACCTCATTCCCTTTCTTGACAGGATTACTAGATTTAGGTGAATACATACCTCAGACATAGGATACCTGGATTTCCATGAGATCTGACAGGTTGTCATGATATTCTTGTGGGTAAAAAGGAAAGATGCAAACTGAAAA
Organism: Pseudochirops corinnae; assembly: GCA_028646515.1. Taxonomy (NCBI): domain Eukaryota; kingdom Metazoa; phylum Chordata; class Mammalia; order Diprotodontia; family Pseudocheiridae; genus Pseudochirops; species Pseudochirops corinnae. The sequence continues at coordinate 19,368 of JAQQSV010000737.1, forward strand.
CAGAGTTAGATAAATTTACAATGCCCAAAATGATAGTTAATGGATTAAGGTCAGCGTTGTTGGAGGTCTTTGGTGGAATACGCCAGGATTCCATCTGTTGTTGGCCTTACTCTATTCAGCATGTTCATCAGTGATCTGGACAAAGATGTAGTTGAAATACTTACAGATGATAGGCTGCTTGATAGGGGATTCCTAACACATCAAATAACAAATTTAGGATCAAGAAAGATATTTTTAGATCATTTGCATGATAGGCCAAATTCAGTAAGATGAAATTTAATAGGGATTAATGTAAAATGATAAGATCGGGTCTAAAAAATCAGTTGCTTGGGTACCAGATAGGGTAGACAGACATAGATAACAGTTTTTGTGAAATTAACTTCAGAAATTTCATGGACTACATGCATGAAGATATGATTACAGTGTGAAGTGATTATTGATGATGATGATGATGATGATGAGAGTCCGCTTATATAGTACTTTATGGTTTGGAAGGCACTTTGCATGTGTTTCTGCATTTGATCCTCACAACAGCCCTGTAAGGTAGCTGCTGCAGGCTTTGCTATCTCTGTTTTAAGGATTAAGAAACTGATGCTCAGAAAGCATATTCACACAGTTAGCATCAAAGGTAGAATTCAGCCCCAGGTCTTGCCTGACTCCAAGCTCAACATCTTCCCATTCCACTACCTTGGCTTTGGACCAGCTGTTTTTCTCACTCAGAATTCTTTTTCACATTATGATTTTTGTTTTGGATGGTTGTTTGTCTAACCCCCGTAAATGAATCATTGCTTTAAATCTACATTGTTAAAGAAATAATAGAATGAATTTGAATATTTTAAATAATACTTTATTATTCACTACCAAATTAAATAATTTAGCCAAATTAGTATAATTCTTTTCACACTGGGTTTCAGCTCTGTAATGAAGACTCTAGCTTCTTTTTTCTACCTTTGGGCCAGAACTCTAGTTTTATTCCCCCAAAAAGTCTGTAACCATCTTATAAAGGTGTAATAACTAATTTTATCAGTACTGCAGTGCATAATGATGTTACTTTGTAGTAATGTGCCTTCATTGAAATTTTTTAAGTCTTTTAAAAGAATTTATTATTTTCAAATCTCTCTTATGGAAAAGAATGATGAAAACATGAAAAAAGTTGGTGGGAGAATATTTTTTCCCATCAGATAAGCTAGAAACTGATTCTCTAAAACCCTGTTTAAGATTTATTTTTAATCTTTTTATTTTATTCATATTTATAAAAATAAATATATGTAATTTTTAATCTGAAAATATTTTTCAGCCAAATTTGCCATGTACTGATAATGTAGCTTTTGACATGGAAAGGCTTACCAGAAGCCAAGCTGCTAATCGAAGATCAGCACTTGGTGACCTTGCCAGTGACAGCTCCCTTGGCCTTGAGCCACTGCGCACTTCAGGGATGTCTCAACTTCCTCAGGATGGGGAGCTCACTCCTCGAACAGGAGAAATCAACATTGCAGTAACAAGTAAGTGGTAATCTTTCACTTAAAAGCACTGAGTGCTTTTCCTTCACTATTCAGGAACCTCAGCTTAACATAGCACAGCCCTACAAGACAATTCAGGTATCCTTGAGGTTTCTTGAATGCATATCTCTATGTCTTCAACCACTTGAGAAATTTTAGATGCTTTTATTGAAACAGATCATCTGTATATGCTTTGCATAACAAATTATTTTAAGACTCATTTGAATCTATGGGGAATGAGTTTTGAGTCTATACAGAAATTAATTGTGGCAGTATGAAATGTAGACGTCTTAGTTGTCCCTAACAATCGTTGGTTTATAAATATGAGGCAGAGTGAATGATATAGTGGAAAGAATGGTAGACTTAGTCAAAAGGCCTGAAGGTAGATCCCAGCTCTACCACATATTAATTAACCTTGGGCAACTCACTTTTCTGAACTTCAGTTTCCTTACTTATCTATGGAAAGAATAATACCTTGTCTTCCTACCTCACAGGGCTGTTGTGAGGGTCAAATGAGCTGTGTATTGTAAGTGCTTTAAAAGTTATAAAGTTCTATACATATATGAATAGTTGATGTTTTGAAATCATTATTTCTCAAAAAGAAGTTGTGAAAAGCATTATTAAAACTAAAAATGACTTCAGGATATCACCAGCCTCCTTTTTTTCAGGTATGGTTTATAAATATTAGCATTGGTACCTCAGATTTCCAAAAATGAATTTTAAAAAAGACCCAGCAGTAAAGAGTTGAGTCTGTACTTTGAACTTATGTAATATGAGTTCTCAGTATCTTTGGGAATTGTTAGCGAAGTCTTTGTTGTTTCTTGCTTTGATATTTTTAAACTAATTTATTTTCCTTTATTTTCGGCTTGATGTTAAAATCTCCAAATTGGAAGACTTGAAGTGGTACAGGTCCCTTAGCAATGAACCCTTTGAGGCAGCTCTCTACAAGGCCCTCTCAGTAGAAAAGGAAGGGCAGTCTGCTGGGCCGCTAAGCAGAGCTGAGTACATTATCTCATAGTTTCCTAAATATAAGCAAGATGGTCACAGCAAATTTTCAGAGAACAGCAAAGCATTTGGTTTAAAACATCACAAAAAACTTGTCCATATCTCAAGACAGCCACTTTTCTACCCCACTCCTTACACATCATTTTTGTGAACAGCTTTTACTTCCCTCTGCACCTTTCATAATATGCCCCCATAGGTCGAGTGCACTTTTTTCAGTCAGGACTGTTGCTCCTTTAGGTCTGTCAGCGCAGTATGTGATGCGAAACCATTGCTTTTGCAGGAATAAAGCAAAGTCTATTTTTTATTAAACTATCCAGATCTATAAGGCATGTGCATTTGATTTAGCAGCATATCTCACTAGAAATTCTTACTAAAACCTGGTTCCAGATTTTGTTTTTCACTCTCACTATCATTTTGTAGTGTCATTACCTGATACTGATGCATTCTTTATTCATCCATCACGAAGTACAGGAACAGGACTTAGTGTTTATCACAAACTGCTAGATTAGTGGATTGGGTTTTTTTAATGTTTCTTATATTATCATAAACAGGGGGTTTTTTAAGTCTATATTTTTTAAAATTGTCACTTGTCCAACAGCAATAAAGATGACAAAGGTTTATCCAAAAGTATGTGACTTTGTAGGTGGCACTTTTTCATGAAATCATTCTCTGTAGGATGAGATGAAGTATGCTCATGGTATATTGTGGTGCTGCTATCATACAACCTTAGGATACATCTACAAAGTCTTAGGATACAGCTGCAAATTTTGTTTTGTCTGGGCTGATTTTTTAGTATAGTTGTGCCCCACAAATGAGTATAATTCATTGAGAATCAAGTAATGTAAACAGAATCAAACTCTTAAAATCTATATATTTTACATATGCAAAAGTCAGAGAAAAAAGTTCTTAATTTCCTTGGTGTAACTATTTCATTTTTAAAACTATCAAATTAGTTTTTCCTATTCTCAAAAATTAGCTAGTGAAAAAGAAAATTAGCAATTCACTAAAACTTCATTAATTCACTTTACTAATTTGGAATACATATTACACATAGTAGGCACTTAATATTTATTAACTTCAAATGAATTACAAGAGCTAAGCTATAGTTTTCCTTTCTGTGGAATCTATTGAGCAGTTTAAATACAAACAAAAATTTTGAGAAAATGTTTAAATTGTTTAACAAAAAAAATTATGTATGTCATCTAGTACCATAGAACCAACTTTTACATACAAACAATTTATATTTTCATCCCAAATCTTTACTTTCCATTCATTAGAGCAGGTCTCCAAGGAGCCCTATGCCAAGCAACATCTTTTTAACCCAAGCCCAATAATGAATGTCCTTAAACATAATAAAGTATCATTTCTTTAAGAGAATGTCATACTTGAAACTTTTTACTGATTTGGACCGGCTCTCCTCTCCTATCCTCTAGATGTATAGTGAGGTTCTGCTATATAGGAGTATTAGAATGTCATTTCAATAAAATGCAGAATTTTACAAGATTGAGAAAAATACTAAATGGCTTAAAGAAAATCCTTTTCACATCTTGATTTTCTGAACAACTCTGTGATCATATACTGGTAATTTTCATTTTTTTGTATTTACATGATGTCTTTCAGGCTTTCTGCCTTATCAGTTTTTGCTTCCTATAACAAAAAAAAAATCTTCACCAAAATAATCAGGATGAATGACAACTGCTTTTGATGAAACACCAACAAGATGTTGTGTTGGTTTTGTTCAATAGTGTGAATGTGTGCATAAGGAGGGAAAAATAATAGATTGTCCTAATGTCATCATGAGAACTAAGGGAAGCTCAGGCTACAGACTGCGGAATCTCCACGGACCATGCTCTCAGGAAGTGTTCTTCTCTGCAGCTAAAGTCTTCTCTAATTGGGGGTGACTACATGGAATTTTCACACCGAAGAAGGGGAAAAGTCGGAAACTTGGCTGGACAGTTTGACTTAGTTGTAATTAACAAAAATCTATTTCCACGAATATTTTTCCTTATTTTGCGTTTCTCACTTCACACTGTTTGGTGACTACTACATCCTTTTCACAAACGTCGGGGTGTTGGCAGACAGAAATGGCTGGGCCCTGCTTTCCTTTTCCCCTTGTATCTCTCACCACAACTTCTTCCAGTTAGTAACTCTCTGGCAAACTTCCTTCTGCTGCACTTCCTTGTGCCAGCCATGGCTTACACCTGCGCTGCCTCCGCCAATGGCATTTGAGAGAAATATAGTCATCGATTTGACGTAAGCCTTCTCCCACGAGTGATTGCCTCCCTTTCCTTTGTCAACAGAAGAATGGTTTATTATTGCCAGTTTTGGCCTCCTCAGCGCCTTCACTCTCTGCTACATGATCATCAGAGCCACAGCTAGCTTGAAAGCTAACGAGTAAGTCATGATTGTTCAGTTGGTATTCTTTTGGCTTACGTTTTTGGGTGACAAGAAAAATAGGAATGATTTTTTTAAAGATTTAGAAAATAAGTTTCCATAACACAAGCGCCATTTTCAAACCGATGCCTGTAGTACCATATCTAATAGAGCTGTGATGAGCACAGTTCATAAATCAGTAATTCAGGAGACTGGGTGTGACAATTAATGTGGTTAAGACCTAAAGGTTTTTAGTTGACCACAAGCATATTGTGAGCCAACAGCGTGAGGCAGCAGCCAAAAAGTAACTAATGATTTTTTGTGTGTGTTGCATTACTAAAAGACAAGTGAGAAAATGTCAGTGCCTCTGGAATGGTTAGGGGGTCAGTGATTAATGTCACTGGAAGAATAGGCAAGGGAACTGGAGATGTGTAGCCTAGAGAAGTAGACGCAGCAAGCATTTGTGAAGTGCCTAGTGCATGCCAGACACTGTACTGAGTGCTGGGGATACAAAGAAAGGGGAAAAGTCCCTCCTGTCAAGGAGCTCACAGTCTCATAGTAGAGGTAATGTGCAAACAGCTACATACAAGCAGGCTGTGAACAGGATAAATTGGAGATCTTCAGCAGAGGGAAGGGGGTCAGGAGGGACTTCTTGTAGAAGGTGGGGTTTTAGCTGAGACTTGAAGGACACTAGGGAAACCAGGAGATGAACATGACTAAGGGAGACAGGACAATCTTCAAATACTTCAAGGTCCATCATCAACATGAGGGAGGGATTAGGCACATTTTGTCCACCTCTAGAGTGTAGAGCTGGGAGCTGTTTCATGGGAGAGTAGAAGGAGTGCTGGATTGCAGTTAGAAGATCTGAGTTAGAATTGTGGCTCTGCCACTTGCTATCTTTGACCTTGGACAAATCCTTCTCCTCTCTGGGCCTCAGGTTTTTTCACCTTTACAATGAGGGCTTTGGACTAGATGATCACTAAGTTCTCGTCCAGCCCTAATTTTAGATAGATTATCCATCATTTAGTAAGTGCTGCCTCTGTGCCAGTTACCAAGTACTGGGGATAGATGCAGGCAAGCAAGACTTAGCTCTGTCCTCAGGGAGCTTACATTCTAATGGGGAAGATAGCACATAAAAAGGAGCCAGAAGGTGGCTAGCAGTCAGGGAACAAGGCAGAAGGGTAACACATAGGGCATGGCAAGCAGACTTCCGGAAGTGGACCAGAGGCCTGTGTTCTGGCAAAATAAAACAAAGGTTTACTTCTGTTAGAGTTGCAGATCCCAGAGATGGAGTCCAAGTTCTGGTGGAATGGAGGCAGGCCCCCCAAGATAAGGCAAAGGTTTCCCTCTCAGAGCTGGGAGGCTAAGGCTGGAATCTCCAAAATGGGAGTAATACCATCTATAGAACAACATACCTCACAGGGTGGTTGTGGGGCTCAAATGCGATCATGTTTGTAAAACCTGGTGCAAACTTTATAGGGGTACCTAAGTGTCAAATAGTAATAGTCATAAGCAAGTTTCCTGTCATTGGACTTAATCAAGTAGAAACTGCTAGAGGGATTATAAATGGGTTTTGCGTGTGTGTGTGTGCGTGTGTATGTGTGTGTGTTGGATGGGAATTCAAACTAGAATTTAAGTTTCTTCCAGTTCTGAGATACTATGATTTTCCAAGAGCTGTCTTCCACAGCAACAAGAGGTTATTTTTATTTTATTCAGTGTGATTAGTGGTGTGCTATATAAACCCTTACTGACATGCATGTGACTCATTTATAAATGAAAGCAACATTTGGGCATTGCACAGGATTTGCCCCATGTTGGTTAGGATAAAAACTAATTTGTCTAAATTTTAGATTAGCTGTATCCTAATCCCCCTTCATCATATACATCCAAACTACTAAGTAGATTAATTAGATTTAAGAATGCCATCCTGCTATAGCAATCGGGAAGATAAGCATCTTCCTCTATACTAATTGACCTGGTTTTGTTCTTTCAACTGAAAATAGGCTTAAACAGTTGCACTTGTTAGCTCTCTGTAATGTTTAAAATGAAAATTTTCTTTAATTATATCAAAACCAAAATTGCTATTTGGTAGGGATCTTCTAGCATTTAAGTAGACTATCTTACATAAGATCCAGCAGTTCAATTAATTTGCTTATTCTGAATTTCATATGAAACTAACACATAAGCTGAGCAGGCTCCACAAGATATAATTTTAGTTAAAATCAGACATTCCATGGTAGCCATACTGAAGTTTTCTTATAGATAAGGCAAGTCACAAGTCAGCAACACTTGCTTTTTAAAACATCCTTCAAACTAAGGTCATCTCTTTACTGTTGTGTGGTACAGAACTCCCAGATCTTAACCACATAATTGTACAAGTACTTAAGGATCTGAGCATTTTTTCTAAGTAAAGTTTTAGGTTTACTTTCAGGCACCCCTTCTGCCTACACATGCTGAAATGGATTAGTCTTTTGTTTGAGTAGGGATTCTGTCTAGACTTAAAATAGCAGCATGATAACAGTGCCTACCCCATGTCTGGTATCCAAAGCATACTCTTCTCGCCTTGAGAAATAAAGGACTATCTTCATATTTGTTAGAAAATTTAATTATGAATTAATGGACATCCAACAGCTGTCAAAGGCCCACTAAAGACAGTTGATATTTAAGAGTGTCAGTTCAGTGAACATGGTAGCTATTCATTTTTCTAAACCCTCCAAGATCAATTTCTGTATACAATTAAATGATTAGAAATCAGCCTTCACAAAGGGCCTACTTAGTTGGCCTGTTATGGGGCAGATGACCCTAGGTTCTCAAATGAGATTATATAAAGCACTTTACAAACTCTAAAGGCACATGTTGATTATTATGATTCTTAACATGTATGGCAACACAGCCCAAAATCTGTAAAGTTATAAAAGCTTTGCATGCAGGTCTAGTCATAAGCTTTGTTACTCAAAGACCAGCCCATTTAAAATGGACATACCCAAGGTTTTGCCATCAGATTTTTTTCAACCACTGCAACCAGTGAAGCCTGCGTGCTAAGTTGTAACAAACAGCTTCATTGAGTTACTGTGAGAATCAAACATTCGAACAGTGTTATTACTGTCTTTTGTAAAACTCGACAAAGCCCTTCTCCACTGTTAGTTATCTATATCAGATACCCACAGGTCTCTATATCGGAACCCAGCTGGTAAACTCCTACCTAAGTTTAATTCTAGGAAAAGTTTATCTGTATACATTCAGATGTATTGTTTTGTGAGAACAAATAATGCCCACCCTATTTCCTTTTTTAATCTTGTTCAATGTCCAGCAATAGAAATTATCTTAAGTACTGTCTGGGTTCCTCTTTCATCAAAAATTGAGATACTTTACCATAGAAGAGAATAGAATTCATTTTCTCTTTTCAGTAGCATTGTCACACTGGTAGCTTGGGGAAAACGTTTAACAAACATTGTACCTTGATTTCAGCAGAGTGTTTGACAGAAGCACTAGAACTCGAGTAATGGGAGACCAGTGATAGTAGTAATGGCGGACTTTTGTTTAACACTTGAAGGTTTGCATATACTTTTGCATATAAGATCTCTTTTCAAGCCTCACAACAACCTTGTAAGCCTAAGTACTACTGGTATTTTTGTGCCAGTTTTACAGAAGAAGAAACTAAAACTTAGATTAAGTGTTTTGTTCATGATTACAGAGCTAGTTGAGGCCAGAAGTGGGGGAGGTGGGCAAAGTGAAGAGGATCTCTCCAGTCTTTGTAGCTGGTTAAAGGACTGAACACAGAAAGTATCAATATCACCCTGGAGGTAGGGCTCCCCCTTCAGCTTGCCCTGTACAATTCAACATTTTTAACAATTCTGGGTGAAGAGCTAGAACCCATTGTTACAAATCTCCCTATTTAGATCCCCATTATTAAGCACCCAGTTAGAAATGACATTAGCAACTAATTTAATAAAATAAAAATCATATATAGCTTTCACTTAACTTCCCAAAATATTAATTTAATTTACTACTTATATCAGAAATCTTCTGATTTTGAAACTGTTGGCATCCGTAGTAAGTATTTAACCAAGGTAGCTTAATGTTTGGATATAAACACGGTAATGTGAAAGAAATACACATGATTATTAAAATTATTTAAGTTCCTTCCCCAGGACTTCAGAAAGAAAGGTTAAGTATTCCACCTTCAAAGAAAGTTGTTGGGAAGAGTTTTCCCCTTACTTCAGTGTTTACTTATCACAGTTTTTAATAAGTAATAATAGCTAGCATTTATATTATGCTTTAAGTTTTGCGAAGTATTTTATATATATTATCTCATTTGACCCTTACAACAACCCATTGTGGTAGGTGCTATTATTATCTCCATTTTACAGATAAGAAAACAGGCTGAGAAAGGTTAAATGACTTACTCAGTGTCACACAACTAAGAGGCAGGATTTGAATTCAGATCTTATTCCAAATCCAGCACTCTATCCACTGAACCCTCCAGACTTATCAGCCCATATATTCTTTTGGTTCCTCTTAGGAAATACAGATTTTTTAAAAAATAAATATTTTATCCTCTTTATATATGACTAATTACCTCGTGAGAGGTAGCCTATCATAGTGAATCCAAGGGCCAGCCTTAAAGTCAAGTCCCACCCCTGACACAGATTAGTTGTGTGAACCTGGGCGAGTCAGAAGAATAGAAGCTATAGAAGGATAGCCAGAGTGAACTGGTGGGAAGAGTTTCCAGACCTGTGAGTGCACAGGTCTGAACCAAAAGGGAAAAATTTCCTTCCATGTAAATGGGGGGGAAAGGATTAGACCTCCAATATCCATTCCAGTTTGAAGAGTCTGTGATTGCACACACATGTTGCAAACACAAAACAGCATGACCTTTCTTCCAGTTGTGGAGAAGTAAATGGATAATCATTTCCCTCTACTCACTTGCCCACAGAGAAGATCATATATGTAAAAGCACTTTAAAGAGTGTGGAATACTGTGAAAATGTTGGGTAGTATTAAGAGCTTCATCATAACTATTCAGGCATCCTAAGGTTGACTTGGTAGCTCACCCCAACACAGGCTTAGATGTGGGGGAGGGAGAGTCAGGAATCGACTGCCTCTTTCACATATAGAACCTTTTCTACTCTTAGAAAAGTTTAGAATTGTGAATATAATCCTTTCACAACACCAAGCTTCTTTTATGGCCCATGAAAACCATGTGATCGCTTTTCAAGCACTTTGAAATAACACAGTGAAAGAGAATCCCATCTTCTATGTATGTGATGACAAGATGGGAGTAAAAGGTAATATTCAGTTATCAGACAGTAATTGTCCTTCCTTTGCCATCAAACTATAACAAACTATTCAAAAACATCTTATGTGTTATAGCTACATTACTCATTTTTCATTTTTTTTCATTTTTCATTTTAAAGCAGTGTCATCATAACAGAGGAAGTTTACAAATTTCAGTCCTTGCTTAGAAAAGCCTCTCAACTTTTAGTATTCAAATACTTAGAGTTAGTCAGAAAAGCATCACCCTCTTTGGCATTTTTCTTCAGCATCCTTCTCAGAAAGAGGAGAAGACTAGCATAAATCATGGCAAGGCATAAGTGGAGGAATTAATGAAATAAAGTTTTTTTGTTAAATTTCAACATATTTGTTATTCTTCCAGGCTGTGCTAAGTACTATGTTATTATGCAAAGATAAATGACTTTCACTTTAAGGACTGGTAGAGAGATTAAGACAAGTATTCAAATAACAGTAAAAATAAAAACTTGATAAATTTGTTAAGAGAGCTACAAAGTGTTAAAGACTATTCAGAGGAATCAGAGAGATCATATCCAGGGCCTCGAAGGCTGGACAGGATATTCATGGTGACAGAGCATTCCAGGCAAAAGAAATAACATATGAGCCAAAGCCCAAGACACGTTCAGAGAGCACCTAGTCTGACTGAACCCCAGAGTGTGTAGGGGAAGAGTGGGAGATGAGTCTGAAGAGACGTATTAGGGTCAGGGTACAGTAAACCTTAAATGCCTAGTCGAGGGGCTTAGACATTATCCAGTAGTCAGCAATTTTCCAGGGAAGGGGTGTGAATGGGGAAGTGATGAAATTGGAACTGGGCTTTAAAAAGTCAACAGTAATCAAACACGTGGCAAGTGCTTGTGAAAAGTGGTTGTTGTGGACTGACTTTCCTCATCCCATTGCCTTCTCAACATTAGCATGAGCGTCAGCTTAGGAAACTTTTCTAAGGGTGTTTTAAACTCTACACAGAGCTCTGACTGAAATATCTAGAGGGGAGCTTTGTATGACTAGAAATTTGTTTGCCACTCAAACCATTCATTGTTTTTGATCAACAAGTGTTCATCTCAGGAGATATAGTATAAATGATGGGAACACAGAGCAAAACATATTCTGTGCAGGAATATACTTTCCAAATAGTCTAAATTATGGAAAATGATGCTATATTTATAAAACTCATAATCATATTCCTAATCCCTCAGGAAATCTTTGAAGTATCCTAAAGGTACTAAGAGTCTGAGCTTTCAGATTTGGAGATAATCATTTGCTAAGAAATGCTGGCAGTTAATGGTGTTACTGGTTAGTACTAGAAACACACACACATGCACACACACACCTTTTAGTATTAATTCCATTCTCACTTTTAGCTTGGGCAGTTTCTATTATTTTAGTTGTTGTCAGCCACTCTTTGACTAATTCTTGTCTTCTGTCCCTCTCTCCTTTCATCCCACAGAGCAGAATGGTTTTGAAGGAAGAAGTGGTTTCTGACAGCTTTGGAGAGAGAATCTATTTTTATGCGCATCATTTACCAAACATGCCACACAAGCATTTATTTTTAGTACATTTTATTTTTTCATAAAATTGCTCATGCCAAAGCTTTGTATTAAAATAAATAATAAAATAAAACTGCTGCTGTTGGATTTTCTTTTATTCACCTTTTAGGAGATATTGCAGTATCCAAAATGACGTTACTAATTCAGTTTTTCTGTGAAAGAATGTGTATATGACCATCTTAGGAGACCATCTAGACTACTGTTTGGGGCATTTTCACTTTTACTTTGTCCCAAGTATGACTCAAAGAAATGGTGACCATGTGATCAGCTGTAACAGAAATTTCCAGCTGTGTACGATATTTTGTCATACTTTTATCCACAGTTTCACTATTCAAGAAAATGAAGGTTTTGCCTTGTCTGATTTGGAACCATTTTGTATTTGTTTTCATACCAGTAGATGCAATATTGGGGAAACTTCTTGGTGATTAAAAGAGTTGAAATATTCCCAGTTTCATAGAATCTGAGTTGAAAAAGATCTTGGAGGCCCTCCAGCCCAATCTGATCTCCCTAAAATTCCCTTCTAAAGCATCCACAAGTGGTCTTTCTGCCTTCCCTTTTATTCTCTTGAATTATGTAACTGTGTGAAAATCAATACAGTCAATGATGGGGCTTAGCAGTTCTTATTATATGCCAACCAAGAAGATGCTGATGGACCATCTTGAATTCATTTGACTTTATAATACAAATGAAATCAAGAGTTCTCCCATTTGCATTGGTAACCACAGAAAATTGGCACTATGGCTTTGTCCTCTTGCAGTATTATCAACAACAAACTGACTTCTTCCTACACCTGGTTTTATTTCCATGGAAAACCAAGGTGTTATTCCCTTTACTGTTCCCTCCTACGCTACCGTATGGAGAACTGAAGTGTTTTCTTTTCATTCTAAGTTATAAAACCAGACCTGAGGAAGGTGAGTTGTTGATAAAGATAACAATGATATTTAGTGATATAGTCAGAGAAGGACTAACATTTCCCTTTTCACAGTATTTCAAGTATTTATACCAGAATTTTAGAATCTGAATAGAGACTAAGAGGTGAACAAGTTAGCCCTTAAATATGCTTGGCCTGTCTTCAGGTCTGAGCATAAAACTTCAGTGTAAGGTGTAAGACATAAGTTTTGATAGATGGGGTTACTTCATCTACTTCGTGCTACAGAATCAGAAATTGAAATTAGAACCTTTTGTCTGTGATTTTGAATGGGAAAATGAAGTCTCTTTCCCAAGGTTACACAAATAGTGCTAGTTTTGGAATCCAGGAACCAGAGTTCAGAATCCAGCATTGCCAACTATTGTGTGATTTTTGCACAAGTCACAGACTCTCCAGGTCTCACTTATTTCCATCTGTGAAATGGAGATGAACTAGATCAGTCATGTCAGACTCAAATAGAAACATCCCTATAGCAGCATATCAACTTAGAAAACCACAAATTAGCACTCTCTATGTTGTATTGAATTTTTATTTATTTTGTTAAACATTTTCCAATTGTATTTTAATCTGTACCTGACACTTTAGGGACCCTCTTCCCCTCTTCCCATCCCCAGTGAGTTTGACACTTCTAGACTAGATGACCTCCAAGGTCCCTTCCAGCTCTTAAATCCGTGATCCTATGTCTCCAGGTACTTGGACTCCAAACCCAGTGCTCTTTCCAGTACATCACAGCTGTTTCTTAGGTTTTTTAATGTGTTATGAGGCTTTTAGTTTTTTGCTTATTCTAGTTTTCAGGTAGCCAAGAAAACTTTTTGCGAGATAGAATTTAATTTTTAAAATGTAATGGAGATAGATTTTTTGAATTGGCACCATGGGAATTCCAGACAGCAGCCAAAATCTACATCCAAATACTGTTGCTTAATTCAGAACAGATGAGATGCCATCAGTTGAGAAGGCAGCCTTATAATTAGAACCAAAATGTGTGAGGTTCAATAATTATTAGCATTTTTAAGTGAAAGAACTAAATCAGTTTAACACAATAAGATTGTTTCTGATCTGAAGGCCCAGCTTGTAGAGACTTTCACCTAGCATAATTTAGGACTAGATACTTGCAAAATGCAGTGTTCTAAAAATGAATAGTCTTTCCCAGGAAAGGCTGCTCTTGCATGGTGTGTCTATACTGAGAAATTGTAATGTTATTCATACAGGGTTACCAGGAGGAAAAGGTTCATTTTATGCCAGCCAGTAGCTTCAGATAACTAAAGTGAATCAGGAGAGGATGAAATGTCATTTCCCTGACAAATGAATTCACTTATCAGGGTAGAGCACTGTGCCCAGTGATGGTGGAGTTACAAAAAATAATTAGGACATGGGCCCTGCACTAATGGGTTTGATAACCTGGCAATGAGATCGTGACCATAGAGGTTTAAAATCACATTAAGAAAATATTGTAATGATTTCTTAGCTCGTATGCAGCTGAAATATATGGCTTTGCTAGGGCCCAGATCATCAACTCTGGGATCATCCAGTCTAACTTTACAGGAATATCTATCTGTAGAGTAGATGTGACAGACATGCAGCCTGAACCAGATTAAAATGCAATTTGGAAATATTTAACAAAATAAATAAAAATACAACAAAACATAGCATTACATTTTAAAACTAAGTCAGTATACAGCCACAGGGATCTTCATGAATGGATAGGCAGCACATTTCTAGCTGAGTTTGACATGTCTGTCCTGCAGCATCCCTGACATGTAGGCATGAGCCTTTCAGTCAGTCTTCAAGGGATGGCAGATCCACTATGTCAGCGGTTCTCAACCTGCGGGTGGTGACCCCTTTGGGGGTTGAACGACCCTTTCACAGGGGTCGCCTAAGACCATCAGAAAACACATATTTCCGATGGTCTTAGGAACCGAGACACTGCTCCTCTATCCGTCTGCAGGCGGGTCCGCCCACAAGCAGATGCGCCCACATATGAGTAGTAAAGGGTCCCAACATTAGGAAGGTTGGGAACCACTGCACTGTGTCTTGAGGCCTTTCCTCTGTTTGACAGCTACAGTTTTTAGGAAGATTTTCCCCACCAACTTGACATCTTTCCCTCTGCAATCTATGCCATGGCTTCTTGAACTACCCACCAGAGCTAAGCAAAATATCTCCAAGGCAGTCTAATAGAATAGAAAAAGTGCTGGATTTGGAGGCAGAGGACCTGGGTTCAGATTCTGGGTATAGCATTTAATACCTATGTAATTTTGAATAAGTTACTTAAATTCTCTAGGCCTCATGTTTAAAAAGATAGGGGTTGGACTAGATGACCTCATAGGTCTCTAAATCTACAATCCCTTTTCTAAATGACAACCCTTCAGGTAGTTAGCAATCATGTTACCTTCTCCCCCAAGGCTTCTCTTTAGACTATACATGACAAATTCCTTTAACCAATCCTTTTAAATCCTTTTCCCTCCTTTGGTCTATAGGCATTTCTTCATCTAAAATGAGAGTATCCTACCCTACTTCACAGAATTGTGAGGGAAAATACCTTGTAAACCTTAAATCACATAGAAATGTGAGTTACTGTTATTTTTGCCAGCTTCAGTTTGTTCTGAACTTTGATGGGAAAGGATCAAGAACTGAACCTTTCAGCCTCTGCAAAAAAGAAAAAGAAATACACCCATAGGAAGTTATGCTCTGAAAGTTGACCAGGAGAATGAAATTCGTGGCTGTGTGGGCAATCAGCAGGTTAAATATGGGCGAGACAGTGCTACCATCACCACCGTGCCTAGGTGGGGCCTAGATGGCCCCCTAACCACAAGGCTTCACAGAATAAAGTCCAAACTAAACTAGGCCTCTATTTAAGAGAAGAACATTGATTTTTAAATGTCAATTATTTTAGCCACCATGTTTCAGGCCAAGTCCCTAGAGAGCTGGACCCAAACCATACTATACCTAAGCAGATACAACTGTGTGTTTCATGTGGGCTTAGGTGAGCTCCGAGAGCTCCAAAAGACTGATGGAATTTTGAAAGTGCAGCAGAGTCTATGCCTTCAGACAAAGCAGTAATGGGGGAAGGGAGTTGTCAAATCAAATACAAGATTCCCACAAAGGAAGGGACTTTTAAATGTAGCAAATCCCTTGTGTTTAGTTTGGGATTGGGGAAATGTGGCAGTTTTTCTTAAGGCAGTTGATTTCAGTTGATTCAAACCTCTGGAAATCCTTGTGTCCTATATAAACTACCCTATTTCATTTTAGGTTTTGGTTGTCAGGAATTTACCTAAGGTGCCAAAATAGAAAATCTCTAGGAAAATATCTGAAGAAAAGATGAGGTAGATGACGTTCTTTTCTTGCTTTCTTCAGTAAAGAGTAGGATATGTAGGATCTTCATAAAGTCCTTGAGATGTTTTTGTATGTTAATTCCTCATGTTTTAAGTTGGATAAATGCATAGCAGTGCTATGACAGATTCTGGATATGGGAACTATTCTCCCACGGGATGCAAACTTCAGTCTTGCTTACAGTTTGCATTATCAACTATGGTAGCCAATTTCTTTTTATCTTAGAGTCTGAAATATACAGCTAGTGGTTTCATTGTCCAAAATTTGTGATAAATACCACTTACAGATTGTCTATCAGGACCCCTGCATCTAAGTGATCAAAAGTTTAAAAGGGCCCATTGCTTTTATGAAGACCCTAAATTCTCAAAATAGCCAATGCATTGAAGCACTACATGGCCTCTAATCTGGAGACTTAATCATACTTGCTGCTTGCATACTTGCAGCCTTACTAACCTCATGATTTTATTGTAAGTTCTACATTATGCAGTTCTGTAAAACTAAGCTATTTAAGATAAACCAGGCATGAAAACTTCAGTTTGATCTGTACTCATTCCAATATTTTCTTGGACCTAAAAATAGTCTGCACTTCCTGATAAAACCTCCCACCTCTCCCTGTAAAATTTATCCACTTGCTCCATCCCAGGGAAATCCAAGAGAATTATTTTCTTCTCATATACATCAGCTGTGCCCAATTGGAGTACAGGTTACTAAATAAGATCTTCATGATTAGACTTTGTTTCAGAAGTTTAGCATGCCAAAAAGATAAATGAAAGTCTTGGAAGATGTATGTTGATCCTGGCTTTGGTCCTCACCAACTAGTACTTACAACTGGCATTTACCACTCTCCCTTGGGCTGTAAGTGCCTTAGTAGACAATAGCCAAGATGTACCTCATACTTGGAGGCAGCCCCAAAAGCTATACATGATATATTCTGATTTACTCCAAATTTTTGTTTAATGACCTCTCAGACATTACCAGCAATGACTTACACAAGAGAAATAACGTAAATGATGTCATGAAGGATGTGTATGATCAGAAAAGGAAGTAGGAGGGTGCAAGGGAAGAATGGACAGCCCAAGTACTTTACAGGTGTCCATAAAATAATAAAAGGACCAACCCTCAGCACATTGAGTGGTCCCTTGGTGGAAAATTTATAGAAAGATATGAACAGGAAATGCACAGAATAATGTTAAAATATGCATCAGTGAAGCAACTACCCACACTGATGAGATTGCATATCCTTCTAAGTAGATATCTCAAAGGGCTGAAGCAGTTTGATGTTTCTGTCATGATTGGAAAAAGGACAGTCACTTTTTAAAGGTTGAAAGAATCATTGTTAAGCATTTAATGCTTCATCACATTGTATACTAAATATACTAAATAACGTATGCATGGAAATGTCACTTTTCCCTTGATATTGCTAGTGGAAACTATATTTTTTAATAAAAGGGCAAGTGTCTTGAGACCGTGTTTGGAGTTATAGTGTGCAGTCTCCCAGTCTAGGCCAGGAGCAAAAACGGTTCATGCACAGTGATTACTCTGATAGATCCAAAAGAGAGCCCACCATGAACTTAAACTTCGTTGAAGAATTTTTCTTCTCAGTTCTATATAAACTTACTTTGTAACCTGAAGGATAGAAAATGCAAAACGTAGCTGGTGCTAGAAGCAATGACAAGCTAGAGTGATGGCGCACTCCTGTAAATGCCAACTACCGGGGTGGGGGGCTGATGCTGGTAGATCTCTTTGATTGTGGAAGTTCTCAACTTTGCCAATCAGGAGTCTTCACTAAGTCTGACATTAAAAGAGTGAGCCCCCAATAGTAGGAGACCACTGGGCTGCCTAAAGAGAGGCAGACCGGCCCAGGTCAGAAACAGCAGATCCAGGCTTCCATGCCAATCACTGATGGGACTGGGCCCATGAGTACCCCTACACTTCCAGCCTGGGCAAGATAGACAGACTCAGTCTTTTAAAAAATAATAATAATAAAAAAAGCCAATATCGGTGCTCCCATTCACCCAGTTATTAGGATAACAGACAACAGATACAATGTTAGTCCCGATGTTTCCTTTGAAGCATGTTGAGAGTTGCTACTTGGTGAAACAAAAATGTGATATATGTGTTACACTTTACATCATCTGTGTGCTCCAGAAAAGGTACGTGAGAGAACCTTATTTATGAATTGAATTGCGTTAAAGACGCTAGAGAAGCTTATTGTTTAAAGGAATGCAAGGGTAAATCTTTTTGTAAAGCTGAATGGTCACCCCCTGACGTACTGATTTTAGCATGTCATTAACTTCAAGGATCTGTGATTCTGGCAATGTGATCACTCTCTCCTCCAACAGAGATCACAATCCTTCTGTGCATTAGCACACAGTCTTTATGAGCTTTCGAGTCATAAATGTGTCAGGTATATTTATCCTGTATTGGCATAGATAGGTCCTGTATTGTCCCCATGTGAAAAGCAGCTGAAATGGATATTTGAACTAATGTTAATGCTTCAGAGAGAACACATTTCTCTTTCTCCCCTCTAACCTTGTGACATTTGTGCCTAATTCCTGATCAAGTCTTTTTGCTCTGCTTTTTTTTATTTTTTAGGTGGGCACTTCTTTCATCGGAACTCTTTGTCCCCTCGAAGCCTGGTTTACGAGAGCGAATTCTCCATGATTGAGCCTTCCTTGGACATGTACGATGACAACAAAACCTGAAGAAACCTTGATGTTTGGGATCACTCTTTTGTTGGTTTCTGATCATTCTTCTTTTGTATTCTTCTGTTGGTGTCTTGTCCTGGAGGAGGAGCTGCTGCATTTCCCACATAGGGATTGGGTTTCCAGGCTAAGATCCAAAGTTCCCCCAAGATGGGGCTACCCTGCAACAATGCACCATCGCACATTGCCCTTCCAAGGTTGTCCAATCTCATGAGAGGAATGAGCTACATCTGGACACAAGAGGCTTAGCCCTAGCTCCCCAGGGCTCATTGTATACTGAAGATGTCTTTTTTTTTACTAAGCATGTACTGCTCTGTGTGAGTGGAGTTTGCCTTTCTAATAGTCCTTGTGATCGAGTTCCCTTGTGTGCCCAAGTCTGCCAGGTGATGTTTTGGGGTTTTTTTTCCAGTTAAGAGGATCGTGAGCTGCTGCCCAGATCTCTCTCCATTCTCTTTCTGTGACGAGGCCTGTTCTGAAGGGACTGGGGAAAGGGCATGTACCTTTGTCCTTGCCACATGACTGGCCAACTGTGCTCCCGGCAAAGTGGCCTGTCCTTAGAGCCATGATGCGTGGGTGGGTGCCAGCAATGAAGGATAGAGTCATCTACATGTTCATTTTCCAACTTCCATTTTTGAGCATGAAGTCACTTTTACAGTCACTGGAATGTCACTCCAGCTGTGCCTGCCAGCCCACATTCTAAGGGAGATGGGGCAAACATCCCTGTCCTTTTTGGTTGGTTCCTCAGAACTCAGATCTCACACAGGATGAGCAATGGTCAGCTGATTCTTTTCACTGTGGAGTTAAACCATCCCATTCTCTGGTATGACACCAAATGAATACCACTTGCTGGTCTGGTTTGGTATAACAACAGTCTCCTTCCTGCCAGGCCTGATAATGAGAATGAAGACAGCAAAGGAGGATGAACAGGGAAGCTTATGTATAGACATAGAGAGGAGGCATCTTGTATTTTTGTCCAGAAGGAGAAAAAGGAAATGCTCTTTTAAAGCAAAAACAATAGGGTTATAGGCGAGAAAGATAACATATGTGTGTATTTGACACATAACTGCCAGCATCCTTTGATGAGCAAATCAACCCAACGTATCTATGCACCTTTTGCTATAATAGTTTAATCTGCTTCTCCATTTTAATCAAAGTTACTGTATGGGAAGTTACAAATGCTTTTGTATCATTATGTGAATGAAAATTTGAATCTCTGTACATCTTGACTTAGTTCTAACAAGGAATCCAAAGAAAGGACTCCTCTGCCTGAGATACTTTTATGGGCTCTTTAAGAGCATAAATTGAAGAGGGGTACTTGCTTTTTTCCATATGCAACCAGTCATTTTTAGCATGTGTCCTACTCTATATAATGTGTTGAGGCTGTGACTTAAACTCAAATGAAACCCTCAGTTTCAACCAAAATCCTTGGTAAAGTGAAGTGATACTCTTTAGTAGAAGAGCCTTCCCTGACCTAATTCCATATCTCCTTCCGACAGTTTGAGGCTGGAGCAGGGCAGACTTTGAAAGAATTAAAAGCTTTGTTTGGTTGGTTTGGTTTTTTTTTTTTAACCTTTACTGAGCTGGATGTGGTCTGACTCTTTTTTGTTTGGTTTTTCCCCTTTCTTTTTATTATGGCCCGTCTACTGTAGAAATATTTTTGATAAACTAAGTTTTAAATAAAGCACGATTTTGGCAAGAGAAGCTTGACCTTGTGGGTGGGCAGTTTCAGAGCAAAGTCAACAACAGTCATAGCTCAGTTATAGGGAAGGGGTAAGGGAGAGCAGCCATCCAGTTTCTTTTTTACTGGGTCCTTCCTGGGTGGGGAAGACAGCTATTCATTCAGTTTCTCAGTAATTGTTGGCTTTGCAGTTCCTAGGGAGCTCTTTCAGGAGAGTTATTTAGACTAACCTCTAATTTCAAACTGAGCCTCAGTTTTGTGAAAAATGGTGGCCATCTTTCTGTGCAAACACATAAAGAAAGATCAAATTCTTCACTGGAGAGATGGACCTGAAAAGTCAACAGTGAAGACATGTTACTAAAGGGTGTCATTCTTGACTTCAAACAATTCCTTGGACTACAGGAACTCTTGCCCAGGAAAAACTCAATTGCCATTCACACCACTGGACTGGATGCCTCATCACCAACCCTTATAGAACATATTCCTCTGAGCAGAGCAGAGCAGAGCTGGGCATAGTTCCTCTCCAGGAGTTGGATTTGCCCTTCTACGACTCTTCTTTGGTTCTGCAGTGTTACCAAATTGGCTCTTGTATCACCAGCAGAGTGGCTTGTCAACAGAAAATATGTCCATCTTATTTAAGAATTTCCTTCAAGAAAATTAGTTGTGCTCGGAGAAAGGAAATGAATCCAAATGAGGGTGGTGGAGGGGAAGCTATTTAAGAAATAGACTGACTCCAATCATCCCTCATTTTTAGCTTTCTTACTGTCCTTATTTTGGACCCCGTTTTCCCAGGGACAGTCAGGATCAGCCTGTCCAAGTGTGCCTCATCATCAGATAATTGGCCACCAGGTAGTGATTTTCTTTTTTAGCCTCAGCCATCCATGAAGACCATCTCTATGAATGTGTAAAGAGGTTTCAGACTGCCTTGGTGGAGAGGAATAGATTACCCACACTGATGAAATTGTCACTCCCTTTACATATTGAAGTATTCTGAACTGTAGTATCCCCTGAGCCAGGGCTCACTGCAAAGCTGCTTCCTCCTCTGGCATTCAGTGGCTCCAGTACTATGGCCCCATGGGCATAAAATATTGGGATTAAGCCATGCAACAGGTGCTTATCAGGGGAGCCAGTAAATGAGTTGTTGGGTCTCAGTAGCTTCCTGAGGAAGAAGCTACCTTGGAGCTCTTTCTGATGTCCTTTCTCTGTTTCTGTACCGTCTGGTACAGCCCCCGGGGTACTTTGAACAGTTGCAGAGGGATTCTACAGCTAAATCAAGAAATTGGTTGAATGGATAAGACATTCCATGGATAAAGGGAGCATGTTTCTTATCAGCAAACATTCTCTTTTTTTGCAAATCCCAGGGCTGCTTGCTACCTTTATAAGGCCCCCAGTGGTGGTACTGGAGTTAGCTTTTTCCTCCCAAACTAGGAAATTCATTCCCTCAGAAACTTCATAAGGGAGAAACAAACTACGGTTGCTTTTATTCTTTTTGAATTATATCGCCCACAAAATGCAGTCTTCTGAATATGTTGGTGGGGTTGTCAACCAAATGCATTGACGAGGAAGACCAACATCATTCTTTTAAAGGGGAAGAATTGGCTGTTTTCAATGAGCTATTTCTTATCCGCTTTATAAGAATTTAATTTGGTCCTGTTTGTATGGTCTTCTTACATTTGAGATATTTCATTGACCGTAATCAGTATTTATTAGTGGTCGTATATGAATCTTATCGCTAGACATCTCTGATCTCTAGGCAGCTATTTCTAATGCAGAGAAGCAGGGAGGTTCCATGGACTGGAGACTCATATTGTGAAAGGGCTTTGGGTCTTGCTGTTCTCCATTCCCTAAATCAAATTCATTGGTCCAGTTTGCAATCCCAGGCCCATTCTTGGCCAATCAGGAAACCTAGTGATTTACTTAGTCTTGTGAGTGCCACCTGCATTCTTAATCACTAACAACTTGCCTTCTTCCTCAGCCACAAGGAAAGCTAATAAATTCAAAACAGGTAAAGACAGGGATTCCATCTCCTCCAAAATGATTCAAGGATTAAGCCCTTCCATTATATGCTTAGAGATATTAAACCTTGACCCAAACAGAGAAATAACTCACATTCTGTAGTACTTTAAAGTTTATAAAGCACTTTCCTCACAACAACCCCTTAAGATAAGTAGTTTCACGTATGATTATCCCATTGTCTAGGTGAGGAAACAATCTCAGAAGTAAAGTGGTTTGCCTAGGGCCACAGGGCCAGAGAGTGTTTGAGCCTAGGTTTAAACCCAGGCTCCTGATGCTAATAATAGGTTCTTTGCAGCACAACAGACTAACTGTGGTCCCCATGAGCTACCTGAGTATATATGTATATATACATTTCATCCCCAAAGTGCAGCATGCATGGTGTTGGGGGGAAAAGTCCTGAACTTGGAGTAAGAAGTACAAAATCCAAGCTCTGCTCCTTGCTATCTGCATGACATTAGGCAGACACTTAACCTCTCTGAGCTTCTTCTTCCTCTTTTATAAAAATGCCAACAAGAATCTCCCTGTTGTCTATTTTAGAAAAAGTGTAATGCAGACGTAGACCAGTAGATATGCTTGCTATCTCTACAGGAATTCTCCAAGGCAACCTCTGTTAGGGAGAGAAATCTAAGCTTTGAAAATGGTAGCATCCTTCCCTAGAAATCCAGTGACAGTATCTGAAGCCCCACAGGGCCAGATATTATTAAGATTTGTAAACTACTGCACTCAAAAGCCCACTCGGTCCTTAGAGAAAATCCGTACTAAATACAAATTATAATAATAATAACTGATGGGTGGTGTTTTAAAGATTACAAAAGGCATATATATGTGTATATATGTGCATACATAAATATCTGCCACTTGAAACTCACAGGTAGTTACTACAAATATTACTATCCCCATCCAGATGAGGAAACTGAGGCTAAAAGGGGTTAAGCAACTCGCCCATGATCTCACAGCTAGTAAATGCCAGGGTTCTTCTTAAGAGAAGGTTGGCTTTAATTCAAAAAAGACAAAGGCCTTCCACTTTCTGATGACATGGACATCAGCTGCCTTGAGAGTGAAGTTGTTTCCCCCTTTATTTCTATTGGCCTATTTACTCAGTATCTTAAAATCAGCTCTCTGGAACAGGTCAGATACGCAGCCATGAGAAAGTCTGTGGAAGAGAGGCTGGGAGAATGTTTCTTCGACCATAAACATTCCTGCAACATTCATTGATTGCTTAGCAGACTGCAAATAGTAAATGCTTAATAAATGCTTGTTGAATGTCGAGTTGATATGAGTGGGGTTAGGACCAATTTCCTGGATCAAGTAATGATAAATCACATGATGACAGATAATGCTTTTAGATTTTCAAAGCATTTTTCTCCTCTAAGGGAAGTATTACAAGTGTTGTTATCCCCAGGGACAGAAAAAAAAATGATTTGCCCAAGGCCAGATGGCAGTGAGTGTCAGACCCAGGATTTGAACCAGTGTCCCCTGACTCCAAGTCCAGGGAGCACTCCACCACACATAACTGTCTCTGGAGAGAACTGAAAAGGTTACATTGGGCATTGTGGGCAAAGTGACAATAGAATAAAGACCAAAACAAAATGGGATTGGGGGAGAGAAAGGGAAGATCTGTAACTGCATTTGGAGAATGCATTGTCTTTTCCTGATTTGTGAAGCAGCAGAAAGAAGAGGGGAAAGTGAGGTCCACCAAATCCTCAAGAGTCTTTGTGCATGAATACGTAACTTACTCAATAATCTTGGGTTCTGTCCCTGTGTCTTTGCCATTAACTTGCCATGTGGCATGTCACTTAACTTCCTTGGCCTTACCTACATTCCCCCATGTGAGGTCAGCCATCCTTGCATTAGGAAGAGGTTGATTGAGATGCTCTGGAAAAGGGGAGGTAGAAAAACAGGTCAATTCAAGAAAGCCATCTGTCTGTAGTCTGACCTAGACATTGCCCTTCGGGGGATCCTGAAGTGGCAGTAAGTCTTTGGCATGGCACCCTCCACAAATCCCCGCGTTTCTCAAGAGGTTCAAAAAGGAGCACCGTTTTCCTTCAGGTGCCTCCAGGTAGTTTCAGGCACCTACAGTGGCATCTAGTTCTCCAGGAGAGAAAACCAGCTGGTTCTGCCAGCAGGTCTTTTGTTAGCCACGGGCCACAACTAAGTCAAGCACTTTTTATGTGGAGCTTCCACCACTCTCTGAAGTTGGCCATGTATCCTGTCCCCTAATCTGTGCATATCCCAGACTTTGTCTCACCTTCTGCACCCAGACACTGGGTGCCTCTTCCTCCCTATCTCCTTTGGGAACACCAACCTCATTCTGGGATCTGGCACTGAGTGAAGGTGTTTCTTTTCATCCACTAAGCCCGTACAGCATTGAGCTTGATTATTTCAAGTCATTACCAAGCTGATTTGTGAATGCATCCTGTATGGCTCAGGTCCCCACATTTCTCTCCACTCTTAACCCAACACAGTGATGAATTTTAAGCATGATTATATAAATCTCTGAGAAAAACCAAAGGTCTCTTCCTCTGGCCCTAGAATAGCAGAAGGGGCAGATTCTCCTCTGCTCTCAAACAAATGAGCTGTGAGCAATCTTTTGTGGGGACTTTGCTTTCATAATCAGCCCCCCACCACCACCCTTTTTCATTCTGTATCCAGGGATACAATTAGGAAATGTTTAAAATAGGAAGGGCCAGGACCTTTGTAGAGAGAGAGAAAAAAAAACTTTCCATTTGACCAGAATTCTCCAGGCTACAATTTCCTTATGGACATGGCTTACTGTGCTCTCAGATAGTAATGCTGGTGCAGTATAACTGACACATTTCTGATCAATGCACCACTTTGCTTGCTAGGCAAGAGTGTGTGTGTCAGGAAAGGAAGGATCAATGACCTTGGTGGGACTTAATTAGCTTTGTCTCAAGCTCAGCAAGGCCATTCACCAGCTCCTAAAGACTTTTATGATCATCTTTTCTAAACCCCAGAATTCTTTCTAAATCAGCTGCTTGGGAGCCAGAGACAGTTTTAGTGAATTCTCAAGAGCTATTTTTACATAATTAACAGGATGCCGGAGCTCTTTCTGCTTTCCCTGCTTTCTGCACTGGCCACCTCCTTCCTCTGACTCTCATTTAGGCCTAGAGGAAGTCAGCATGTGTCCCACCAGGACATTTCCAGTGGCTGAACAGCTCGGCCCAAGAGGCACCACAAACATTCAAATGACACCAAGTAGACTCCTATATGGCAGAATCCTTTCTTTCTACTAAGCAAGCATCTGGACACAAGCAAATTACTACACACCCAACATTTATGCACCATCATGATCCAGTGCCGCAGCTCTGACTTTGGGGAGGGGGCGGGAATGAGGCTGAAGGGCTGTCAGGGGCTATTGGGCTAGAAAGAGTAGGGAAGACAGGGCCTCCACCTGGCTGCCTAGCACTGGCAAGTTTTGGCAGTTAACTTCAACTCTCTAAGTTCTAAGATGTTCTTTAGGGGAAGGGACCTGATTTTCAGGGAATGGGGCTTCCTGCACAAATTTTGGTTAGACTGAGTCTCAGAACATCACCCTCTCTTGGGTGTAGAGTGGTCACTGCTGTAGCTAAAGGGAGGAGGGGAGAGACAGAATAGAGGGAAAAAAATTATTCCACAAAGTAAAATATTAGTCATATAGAGAGGTAGAAAGAACTACTGCCCAAAGTAGAAAAAAAAAATTCCCACTGACAACCCTGAAAATTGTAACCACAAGTTCACTAGGATGAACTCACATCTAAAGCGCCCCAAGGTCATGCCATGATGAGCTCCCGGCCATCAGGATTCACATGAGATATTAAATCCACCTACTGGGGCTTTGGGTCAGAAAAGACCTGCTGCTCTAGGTCACCAATAAACTATGCACAAAGTCTAAGAGGGTGAGAGACAAAAAATATTTTTCTACAATAGCACAGGAAACTCTTAGGAGGAGGAGAGGGGTCTTTCCGACAATCCTTAACAAGGAAAGCAGCTTGTCAACTTTGTCCTAAGAGGTGAGAGTCAAGATTCTATGCATTTGAAGCCGTATTTGCTCCAGAACAGATGGAGACAGGAACAGTAGGTGTCCTATTCTAAAAAAACGTAAGGTTGAATAACTGGATTAAATGAGAAGGGCATTGCCTTGTACTGAGATGGCACCTGCAAGAAAGTTGTGGGAGCCCTTGGGAAACGCAGCTTGACAGCAGTAAAACTCGGTGCACATGTTTTGATGTCAGTATAATACAATAGTGACATTCTGTGGTATATGCTGACGGGTATGTATACCTGTGGGTTTGGGTTTGCTAATGTAATACATGTCAATAAAAACCTACTGAAAATCTACTGGTGCCTGATCATGTCCAGTGTTTCACACAGGGTTGTGAGGGGGACAAGTAAGGAGGTTAGCCATTTGCAGGATGCAGTGACTGACAAACCCAAGGGACTGATGTCTGTGCTGGAGTCCTTGGCTACTTCCATTCTTGTCTGGAACTCTTAAATAACACTCAGGTCTGCAGCCTAGAGATGGAGTGAGAGACTTTAACAGATCATCTGAATGATTGTTGCTGATCTTGAATTTTTCTGCTCAAATGTCTCAGAAGTTAGGAGGACCCCAGAGCTGATCACTTTGGATCTTCCATACTAAAAATAGTTTTATGCTTGCCAAGCTTTCTTCACAATAGTCATGGGAGATGGGTCAATCAGGAATCACCACCACCACCTTATGGCCAATGAAGTAGGCTCAGACAAGCAGTGACTTGGCAAGGTCATGCAGTTATGAGGACTTGGTGGAACCGAGACTATCTCAAGTCTTCCAATGCTAAGTCCAAGGCTCTTTCCTCCGCAATAAGGAAAAGGGCAGATGTTTGTTGATTTTTTTTAACTCCAGTTGAGAGGCAGTGTAGTGGATAAAGAGCCACTCTTGGAGTTGGAAAAACTAGGGTTTAAGTCCCAACTCTGATATGTATGTGTGTGTCTACACACACACACACACACACACACACACACACACACACACACAAACACCCACACACACATATATACACATATACATATACAGGCTGTGTGACTCTTCAGTGCCCCAGACAACTATCAGGTTCTCTATTACAAAGGAGGTGCCAATCTGCATTGGCAGAGAGAAATTCCTCTCTAGAAGTTCCCTACCCCAATGAAATCATAGATCTATACCAAAACCAAAAAACAAACCCTGTAATTATATGGGCTGATTTGGTTTGAAAAATGAACCTCAGCTACTCATCTGAATGTACTTATTGAGAGAGGCCTCTGACTAGTCTCTATCCTATTTAAGTCATTTCTTCCCATGATTCTCTCCCACCCCACCACCACTGTCACTCAAAAGTACCACCCCTTCTTCCTCAGCCTGTCTCTTCTTTCTCTGTCCGCTTCTGGTTTCCCATGGATTTTATGCAATCAAAACCTGAGTTTGACCCAGATGGAGAGTCCCAAAGGCAAAGAGATAGACTCACCCTCCTGACCCTACATAGTGGCAGTGCATCCTATAGGATATAAGCCTGAGCAAGAAAGAAGGGAGACAGAATGCAGATTAACTCATGGCTCTGTTTGTGATCCTGAATTTGCCATCTCTGCGGTTCAGCCAAGTTACTGACCTCCTTACTCCATGACTGATCCCTATCTGTTAGATGGGCATAATCCTGTTGGCCTCTGCCTCCTTGACTACCTAGTTACTCTCAGAAGCTACCACCCTGCTAGATGTCTCTGACCTCCTCTCCCACATTCCCTGGTTCTGATGTGAAAAATTCTAATTTTCCCTCAGTTCAGATGAGACATGCTTCCCTGTTGTTCAGTCTGAAAGACTGAACTCCTTGTGACCATATTTGGGGTTTTCTTGGCAAAGATGCTGGATTAATTTGATATTTCCTTCTCCAGCTCATTTAACAGATGAGAAAACTGAGGCAAACGGGGTTAAATGACTTGTCCAAGGTCACACAGCTGGTGTCTGAAGCTGGATTTGAACTCAAAAAGATGAGTCTTCCTGCTTCAAGGTCCAGCGCTCTGTGCACTATGGCGCCACCTAGCTGCCCTGCACCACCTAGCTGCTCAGGGTTCCCTGACCAAGAATCAATTTGATAAGAGGATCTCTATATATTAGAGGAGGGAACTTGGTATAATGGAAAGAACACTTTGTTTTTGAAGTTAAAGGAAGTGGTTCTGCCTCTTACTACCTGTGTGACCTTGGACAAGTCATTCAACCCCTTTGATTCTCATTTTCCTCATCTGTAAAACAAGGGGTTGAACCAGATGACATTTGAGGGCCCCATGTAGAAGTGGGCGTCGCTAGAAGTCCATTCCATCCTTAACCAAGCTGTGGGTCACTAGGTGGACCCCAACGAGGAGAAGGAAGTTGGGGCACATCCCTTAAGTCCTGCTGCTAGCAGGGCCAACCTGCTGAGGCAATGGGGACAGGAGGGATGGGGGGGAGGGGGGACTGGCTGAGTTCCTCTCTTCTCCCTCCCTCCTGGTGCCCATCCAACCCGATGTTCATAGAAGTGATGGAAGGGGCCCTCAATCTATCAAGGTCTGAATGACAATTAAATACACAGCCCTGACCAGACTCGAGCAAGCAGATACTTCTCCGGGCCTCAGTCCTGACAGCTAGTTGGCTCAATGGATGGAGCATTGGACCCGGAATTAGGAAAACCGGAGTTCAAACCTGGCCTCAGACGGCTACTAGTTTTCTGATCTGGGGCCAGTCACCTAACTTCTGCCTGCCTTGGTTTCCTCAGCCGTAATACGGAGATGATGATAACAATTGTGAGGATCAAATACCATATTCGTAAAGTACTTTGTAAACCTTAAAGTGATTTATAAGTGCTAGTTATCATTATTACAATCCTTGAGGAAATGGGCCAACTACAGATAAACACATGAATGCTGCCATCTGCTTTTGCATATCCAAGCTGGGCTATGAGCTTTTCAGACATAATTGTACCTCAATGAAACAGCAAAGGATACCTGTTATTATTTGGATCAGGAGATTGGAGGGGTGGAAGGTGGGATTTAGGCCTATGGTTCCACTTATTTTAGGGACTCCCAGTCTGGATTTGAACCCAGGGCTTGCTATGACATAATCAGCCTGCCAGAAATGTATAGCAAACACAGGGAAAACCAAAGACCTTGGGGCAGCTAGGTAGCACAATGAATAGAGCACTAGCCCTGGAGTCAGGAGGACCTGAATTCAAATCCAGCCTCAAACACCTGACACACTTACTAGCCATGTGACCTTGGGCAAGTCACTTAAGCCCAATTCACTTTGCCTTCTGTATCAGCAAACACCCTAGCATACCCAGGGTGGCTGCTAGCACAGGTTCTTAGATCTGCTTTTCTAAAGGAAAGCAACTCAAAATGGGTTAACAGTCTCACTTTAATCAATCAAACATATATCATTTACCTAGT
>JAQQSV010000737.1:49261-98223 GCA_028646515.1 Pseudochirops corinnae
TGTTTGAGGCTGGATTTGAATTCAGGTCCTCCTGACTCCAGGGCTAGTGCTCTATTCATTGTGCTACCTAGCTGCCCCAAGGTCTTTGGTTTTCCCTGTGTTTGCTATACATTTCTGGCAGGCTGATTATGTCATAGCAAGCCCTGGGTTCAAATCCAGACTGGGAGTCCCTAAAATAAGTGGAACCATAGGCCTAAATCCCACCTTCCACCCCTCCAATCTCCTGATCCAAATAATAACAGGTATCCTTTGCTGTTTCATTGAGGTACAATTATGTCTGAAAAGCTCATAGCCCAGCTTGGATATGCAAAAGCAGATGGCAGCATTCATGTGTTTATCTGTAGTTGGCCCATTTCCTCAAGGATTGTAATAATGATAACTAGCACTTATAAATCACTTTAAGGTTTACAAAGTACTTTACGAATATGGTATTTGATCCTCACAATTGTTATCATCATCTCCGTATTACGGCTGAGGAAACCAAGGCAGGCAGAAGTTAGGTGACTGGCCCCAGATCAGAAAACTAGTAGCCGTCTGAGGCCAGGTTTGAACTCCGGTTTTCCTAATTCCGGGTCCAATGCTCCATCCATTGAGCCAACTAGCTGTCAGGACTGAGGCCCGGAGAAGTATCTGCTTGCTCGAGTCTGGTCAGGGCTGTGTATTTAATTGTCATTCAGACCTTGATAGATTGAGGGCCCCTTCCATCACTTCTATGAACATCGGGTTGGATGGGCACCAGGAGGGAGGGAGAAGAGAGGAACTCAGCCAGTCCCCCCTCCCCCCCATCCCTCCTGTCCCCATTGCCTCAGCAGGTTGGCCCTGCTAGCAGCAGGACTTAAGGGATGTGCCCCAACTTCCTTCTCCTCGTTGGGGTCCACCTAGTGACCCACAGCTTGGTTAAGGATGGAATGGACTTCTAGCGACGCCCACTTCTACATGGGGCCCTCAAATGTCATCTGGTTCAACCCCTTGTTTTACAGATGAGGAAAATGAGAATCAAAGGGGTTGAATGACTTGTCCAAGGTCACACAGGTAGTAAGAGGCAGAACCACTTCCTTTAACTTCAAAAACAAAGTGTTCTTTCCATTATACCAAGTTCCCTCCTCTAATATATAGAGATCCTCTTATCAAATTGATTCTTGGTCAGGGAACCCTGAGCAGCTAGGTGGTGCAGGGCAGCTAGGTGGCGCCATAGTGCACAGAGCGCTGGACCTTGAAGCAGGAAGACTCATCTTTTTGAGTTCAAATCCAGCTTCAGACACCAGCTGTGTGACCTTGGACAAGTCATTTAACCCCGTTTGCCTCAGTTTTCTCATCTGTTAAATGAGCTGGAGAAGGAAATATCAAATTAATCCAGCATCTTTGCCAAGAAAACCCCAAATATGGTCACAAGGAGTTCAGTCTTTCAGACTGAACAACAGGGAAGCATGTCTCATCTGAACTGAGGGAAAATTAGAATTTTTCACATCAGAACCAGGGAATGTGGGAGAGGAGGTCAGAGACATCTAGCAGGGTGGTAGCTTCTGAGAGTAACTAGGTAGTCAAGGAGGCAGAGGCCAACAGGATTATGCCCATCTAACAGATAGGGATCAGTCATGGAGTAAGGAGGTCAGTAACTTGGCTGAACCGCAGAGATGGCAAATTCAGGATCACAAACAGAGCCATGAGTTAATCTGCATTCTGTCTCCCTTCTTTCTTGCTCAGGCTTATATCCTATAGGATGCACTGCCACTATGTAGGGTCAGGAGGGTGAGTCTATCTCTTTGCCTTTGGGACTCTCCATCTGGGTCAAACTCAGGTTTTGATTGCATAAAATCCATGGGAAACCAGAAGCGGACAGAGAAAGAAGAGACAGGCTGAGGAAGAAGGGGTGGTACTTTTGAGTGACAGTGGTGGTGGGGTGGGAGAGAATCATGGGAAGAAATGACTTAAATAGGATAGAGACTAGTCAGAGGCCTCTCTCAATAAGTACATTCAGATGAGTAGCTGAGGTTCATTTTTCAAACCAAATCAGCCCATATAATTACAGGGTTTGTTTTTTGGTTTTGGTATAGATCTATGATTTCATTGGGGTAGGGAACTTCTAGAGAGGAATTTCTCTCTGCCAATGCAGATTGGCACCTCCTTTGTAATAGAGAACCTGATAGTTGTCTGGGGCACTGAAGAGTCACACAGCCTGTATATGTATATGTGTATATATGTGTGTGTGGGTGTTTGTGTGTGTGTGTGTGTGTGTGTGTGTGTGTGTGTGTGTGTGTAGACACACACATACATATCAGAGTTGGGACTTAAACCCTAGTTTTTCCAACTCCAAGAGTGGCTCTTTATCCACTACACTGCCTCTCAACTGGAGTTAAAAAAAATCAACAAACATCTGCCCTTTTCCTTATTGCGGAGGAAAGAGCCTTGGACTTAGCATTGGAAGACTTGAGATAGTCTCGGTTCCACCAAGTCCTCATAACTGCATGACCTTGCCAAGTCACTGCTTGTCTGAGCCTACTTCATTGGCCATAAGGTGGTGGTGGTGATTCCTGATTGACCCATCTCCCATGACTATTGTGAAGAAAGCTTGGCAAGCATAAAACTATTTTTAGTATGGAAGATCCAAAGTGATCAGCTCTGGGGTCCTCCTAACTTCTGAGACATTTGAGCAGAAAAATTCAAGATCAGCAACAATCATTCAGATGATCTGTTAAAGTCTCTCACTCCATCTCTAGGCTGCAGACCTGAGTGTTATTTAAGAGTTCCAGACAAGAATGGAAGTAGCCAAGGACTCCAGCACAGACATCAGTCCCTTGGGTTTGTCAGTCACTGCATCCTGCAAATGGCTAACCTCCTTACTTGTCCCCCTCACAACCCTGTGTGAAACACTGGACATGATCAGGCACCAGTAGATTTTCAGTAGGTTTTTATTGACATGTATTACATTAGCAAACCCAAACCCACAGGTATACATACCCGTCAGCATATACCACAGAATGTCACTATTGTATTATACTGACATCAAAACATGTGCACCGAGTTTTACTGCTGTCAAGCTGCGTTTCCCAAGGGCTCCCACAACTTTCTTGCAGGTGCCATCTCAGTACAAGGCAATGCCCTTCTCATTTAATCCAGTTATTCAACCTTACGTTTTTTTAGAATAGGACACCTACTGTTCCTGTCTCCATCTGTTCTGGAGCAAATACGGCTTCAAATGCATAGAATCTTGACTCTCACCTCTTAGGACAAAGTTGACAAGCTGCTTTCCTTGTTAAGGATTGTCGGAAAGACCCCTCTCCTCCTCCTAAGAGTTTCCTGTGCTATTGTAGAAAAATATTTTTTGTCTCTCACCCTCTTAGACTTTGTGCATAGTTTATTGGTGACCTAGAGCAGCAGGTCTTTTCTGACCCAAAGCCCCAGTAGGTGGATTTAATATCTCATGTGAATCCTGATGGCCGGGAGCTCATCATGGCATGACCTTGGGGCGCTTTAGATGTGAGTTCATCCTAGTGAACTTGTGGTTACAATTTTCAGGGTTGTCAGTGGGAATTTTTTTTTTCTACTTTGGGCAGTAGTTCTTTCTACCTCTCTATATGACTAATATTTTACTTTGTGGAATAATTTTTTTCCCTCTATTCTGTCTCTCCCCTCCTCCCTTTAGCTACAGCAGTGACCACTCTACACCCAAGAGAGGGTGATGTTCTGAGACTCAGTCTAACCAAAATTTGTGCAGGAAGCCCCATTCCCTGAAAATCAGGTCCCTTCCCCTAAAGAACATCTTAGAACTTAGAGAGTTGAAGTTAACTGCCAAAACTTGCCAGTGCTAGGCAGCCAGGTGGAGGCCCTGTCTTCCCTACTCTTTCTAGCCCAATAGCCCCTGACAGCCCTTCAGCCTCATTCCCGCCCCCTCCCCAAAGTCAGAGCTGCGGCACTGGATCATGATGGTGCATAAATGTTGGGTGTGTAGTAATTTGCTTGTGTCCAGATGCTTGCTTAGTAGAAAGAAAGGATTCTGCCATATAGGAGTCTACTTGGTGTCATTTGAATGTTTGTGGTGCCTCTTGGGCCGAGCTGTTCAGCCACTGGAAATGTCCTGGTGGGACACATGCTGACTTCCTCTAGGCCTAAATGAGAGTCAGAGGAAGGAGGTGGCCAGTGCAGAAAGCAGGGAAAGCAGAAAGAGCTCCGGCATCCTGTTAATTATGTAAAAATAGCTCTTGAGAATTCACTAAAACTGTCTCTGGCTCCCAAGCAGCTGATTTAGAAAGAATTCTGGGGTTTAGAAAAGATGATCATAAAAGTCTTTAGGAGCTGGTGAATGGCCTTGCTGAGCTTGAGACAAAGCTAATTAAGTCCCACCAAGGTCATTGATCCTTCCTTTCCTGACACACACACTCTTGCCTAGCAAGCAAAGTGGTGCATTGATCAGAAATGTGTCAGTTATACTGCACCAGCATTACTATCTGAGAGCACAGTAAGCCATGTCCATAAGGAAATTGTAGCCTGGAGAATTCTGGTCAAATGGAAAGTTTTTTTTTCTCTCTCTCTACAAAGGTCCTGGCCCTTCCTATTTTAAACATTTCCTAATTGTATCCCTGGATACAGAATGAAAAAGGGTGGTGGTGGGGGGCTGATTATGAAAGCAAAGTCCCCACAAAAGATTGCTCACAGCTCATTTGTTTGAGAGCAGAGGAGAATCTGCCCCTTCTGCTATTCTAGGGCCAGAGGAAGAGACCTTTGGTTTTTCTCAGAGATTTATATAATCATGCTTAAAATTCATCACTGTGTTGGGTTAAGAGTGGAGAGAAATGTGGGGACCTGAGCCATACAGGATGCATTCACAAATCAGCTTGGTAATGACTTGAAATAATCAAGCTCAATGCTGTACGGGCTTAGTGGATGAAAAGAAACACCTTCACTCAGTGCCAGATCCCAGAATGAGGTTGGTGTTCCCAAAGGAGATAGGGAGGAAGAGGCACCCAGTGTCTGGGTGCAGAAGGTGAGACAAAGTCTGGGATATGCACAGATTAGGGGACAGGATACATGGCCAACTTCAGAGAGTGGTGGAAGCTCCACATAAAAAGTGCTTGACTTAGTTGTGGCCCGTGGCTAACAAAAGACCTGCTGGCAGAACCAGCTGGTTTTCTCTCCTGGAGAACTAGATGCCACTGTAGGTGCCTGAAACTACCTGGAGGCACCTGAAGGAAAACGGTGCTCCTTTTTGAACCTCTTGAGAAACGCGGGGATTTGTGGAGGGTGCCATGCCAAAGACTTACTGCCACTTCAGGATCCCCCGAAGGGCAATGTCTAGGTCAGACTACAGACAGATGGCTTTCTTGAATTGACCTGTTTTTCTACCTCCCCTTTTCCAGAGCATCTCAATCAACCTCTTCCTAATGCAAGGATGGCTGACCTCACATGGGGGAATGTAGGTAAGGCCAAGGAAGTTAAGTGACATGCCACATGGCAAGTTAATGGCAAAGACACAGGGACAGAACCCAAGATTATTGAGTAAGTTACGTATTCATGCACAAAGACTCTTGAGGATTTGGTGGACCTCACTTTCCCCTCTTCTTTCTGCTGCTTCACAAATCAGGAAAAGACAATGCATTCTCCAAATGCAGTTACAGATCTTCCCTTTCTCTCCCCCAATCCCATTTTGTTTTGGTCTTTATTCTATTGTCACTTTGCCCACAATGCCCAATGTAACCTTTTCAGTTCTCTCCAGAGACAGTTATGTGTGGTGGAGTGCTCCCTGGACTTGGAGTCAGGGGACACTGGTTCAAATCCTGGGTCTGACACTCACTGCCATCTGGCCTTGGGCAAATCATTTTTTTTTCTGTCCCTGGGGATAACAACACTTGTAATACTTCCCTTAGAGGAGAAAAATGCTTTGAAAATCTAAAAGCATTATCTGTCATCATGTGATTTATCATTACTTGATCCAGGAAATTGGTCCTAACCCCACTCATATCAACTCGACATTCAACAAGCATTTATTAAGCATTTACTATTTGCAGTCTGCTAAGCAATCAATGAATGTTGCAGGAATGTTTATGGTCGAAGAAACATTCTCCCAGCCTCTCTTCCACAGACTTTCTCATGGCTGCGTATCTGACCTGTTCCAGAGAGCTGATTTTAAGATACTGAGTAAATAGGCCAATAGAAATAAAGGGGGAAACAACTTCACTCTCAAGGCAGCTGATGTCCATGTCATCAGAAAGTGGAAGGCCTTTGTCTTTTTTGAATTAAAGCCAACCTTCTCTTAAGAAGAACCCTGGCATTTACTAGCTGTGAGATCATGGGCGAGTTGCTTAACCCCTTTTAGCCTCAGTTTCCTCATCTGGATGGGGATAGTAATATTTGTAGTAACTACCTGTGAGTTTCAAGTGGCAGATATTTATGTATGCACATATATACACATATATATGCCTTTTGTAATCTTTAAAACACCACCCATCAGTTATTATTATTATAATTTGTATTTAGTACGGATTTTCTCTAAGGACCGAGTGGGCTTTTGAGTGCAGTAGTTTACAAATCTTAATAATATCTGGCCCTGTGGGGCTTCAGATACTGTCACTGGATTTCTAGGGAAGGATGCTACCATTTTCAAAGCTTAGATTTCTCTCCCTAACAGAGGTTGCCTTGGAGAATTCCTGTAGAGATAGCAAGCATATCTACTGGTCTACGTCTGCATTACACTTTTTCTAAAATAGACAACAGGGAGATTCTTGTTGGCATTTTTATAAAAGAGGAAGAAGAAGCTCAGAGAGGTTAAGTGTCTGCCTAATGTCATGCAGATAGCAAGGAGCAGAGCTTGGATTTTGTACTTCTTACTCCAAGTTCAGGACTTTTCCCCCCAACACCATGCATGCTGCACTTTGGGGATGAAATGTATATATACATATATACTCAGGTAGCTCATGGGGACCACAGTTAGTCTGTTGTGCTGCAAAGAACCTATTATTAGCATCAGGAGCCTGGGTTTAAACCTAGGCTCAAACACTCTCTGGCCCTGTGGCCCTAGGCAAACCACTTTACTTCTGAGATTGTTTCCTCACCTAGACAATGGGATAATCATACGTGAAACTACTTATCTTAAGGGGTTGTTGTGAGGAAAGTGCTTTATAAACTTTAAAGTACTACAGAATGTGAGTTATTTCTCTGTTTGGGTCAAGGTTTAATATCTCTAAGCATATAATGGAAGGGCTTAATCCTTGAATCATTTTGGAGGAGATGGAATCCCTGTCTTTACCTGTTTTGAATTTATTAGCTTTCCTTGTGGCTGAGGAAGAAGGCAAGTTGTTAGTGATTAAGAATGCAGGTGGCACTCACAAGACTAAGTAAATCACTAGGTTTCCTGATTGGCCAAGAATGGGCCTGGGATTGCAAACTGGACCAATGAATTTGATTTAGGGAATGGAGAACAGCAAGACCCAAAGCCCTTTCACAATATGAGTCTCCAGTCCATGGAACCTCCCTGCTTCTCTGCATTAGAAATAGCTGCCTAGAGATCAGAGATGTCTAGCGATAAGATTCATATACGACCACTAATAAATACTGATTACGGTCAATGAAATATCTCAAATGTAAGAAGACCATACAAACAGGACCAAATTAAATTCTTATAAAGCGGATAAGAAATAGCTCATTGAAAACAGCCAATTCTTCCCCTTTAAAAGAATGATGTTGGTCTTCCTCGTCAATGCATTTGGTTGACAACCCCACCAACATATTCAGAAGACTGCATTTTGTGGGCGATATAATTCAAAAAGAATAAAAGCAACCGTAGTTTGTTTCTCCCTTATGAAGTTTCTGAGGGAATGAATTTCCTAGTTTGGGAGGAAAAAGCTAACTCCAGTACCACCACTGGGGGCCTTATAAAGGTAGCAAGCAGCCCTGGGATTTGCAAAAAAAGAGAATGTTTGCTGATAAGAAACATGCTCCCTTTATCCATGGAATGTCTTATCCATTCAACCAATTTCTTGATTTAGCTGTAGAATCCCTCTGCAACTGTTCAAAGTACCCCGGGGGCTGTACCAGACGGTACAGAAACAGAGAAAGGACATCAGAAAGAGCTCCAAGGTAGCTTCTTCCTCAGGAAGCTACTGAGACCCAACAACTCATTTACTGGCTCCCCTGATAAGCACCTGTTGCATGGCTTAATCCCAATATTTTATGCCCATGGGGCCATAGTACTGGAGCCACTGAATGCCAGAGGAGGAAGCAGCTTTGCAGTGAGCCCTGGCTCAGGGGATACTACAGTTCAGAATACTTCAATATGTAAAGGGAGTGACAATTTCATCAGTGTGGGTAATCTATTCCTCTCCACCAAGGCAGTCTGAAACCTCTTTACACATTCATAGAGATGGTCTTCATGGATGGCTGAGGCTAAAAAAGAAAATCACTACCTGGTGGCCAATTATCTGATGATGAGGCACACTTGGACAGGCTGATCCTGACTGTCCCTGGGAAAACGGGGTCCAAAATAAGGACAGTAAGAAAGCTAAAAATGAGGGATGATTGGAGTCAGTCTATTTCTTAAATAGCTTCCCCTCCACCACCCTCATTTGGATTCATTTCCTTTCTCCGAGCACAACTAATTTTCTTGAAGGAAATTCTTAAATAAGATGGACATATTTTCTGTTGACAAGCCACTCTGCTGGTGATACAAGAGCCAATTTGGTAACACTGCAGAACCAAAGAAGAGTCGTAGAAGGGCAAATCCAACTCCTGGAGAGGAACTATGCCCAGCTCTGCTCTGCTCTGCTCAGAGGAATATGTTCTATAAGGGTTGGTGATGAGGCATCCAGTCCAGTGGTGTGAATGGCAATTGAGTTTTTCCTGGGCAAGAGTTCCTGTAGTCCAAGGAATTGTTTGAAGTCAAGAATGACACCCTTTAGTAACATGTCTTCACTGTTGACTTTTCAGGTCCATCTCTCCAGTGAAGAATTTGATCTTTCTTTATGTGTTTGCACAGAAAGATGGCCACCATTTTTCACAAAACTGAGGCTCAGTTTGAAATTAGAGGTTAGTCTAAATAACTCTCCTGAAAGAGCTCCCTAGGAACTGCAAAGCCAACAATTACTGAGAAACTGAATGAATAGCTGTCTTCCCCACCCAGGAAGGACCCAGTAAAAAAGAAACTGGATGGCTGCTCTCCCTTACCCCTTCCCTATAACTGAGCTATGACTGTTGTTGACTTTGCTCTGAAACTGCCCACCCACAAGGTCAAGCTTCTCTTGCCAAAATCGTGCTTTATTTAAAACTTAGTTTATCAAAAATATTTCTACAGTAGACGGGCCATAATAAAAAGAAAGGGGAAAAACCAAACAAAAAAGAGTCAGACCACATCCAGCTCAGTAAAGGTTAAAAAAAAAAAACCAAACCAACCAAACAAAGCTTTTAATTCTTTCAAAGTCTGCCCTGCTCCAGCCTCAAACTGTCGGAAGGAGATATGGAATTAGGTCAGGGAAGGCTCTTCTACTAAAGAGTATCACTTCACTTTACCAAGGATTTTGGTTGAAACTGAGGGTTTCATTTGAGTTTAAGTCACAGCCTCAACACATTATATAGAGTAGGACACATGCTAAAAATGACTGGTTGCATATGGAAAAAAGCAAGTACCCCTCTTCAATTTATGCTCTTAAAGAGCCCATAAAAGTATCTCAGGCAGAGGAGTCCTTTCTTTGGATTCCTTGTTAGAACTAAGTCAAGATGTACAGAGATTCAAATTTTCATTCACATAATGATACAAAAGCATTTGTAACTTCCCATACAGTAACTTTGATTAAAATGGAGAAGCAGATTAAACTATTATAGCAAAAGGTGCATAGATACGTTGGGTTGATTTGCTCATCAAAGGATGCTGGCAGTTATGTGTCAAATACACACATATGTTATCTTTCTCGCCTATAACCCTATTGTTTTTGCTTTAAAAGAGCATTTCCTTTTTCTCCTTCTGGACAAAAATACAAGATGCCTCCTCTCTATGTCTATACATAAGCTTCCCTGTTCATCCTCCTTTGCTGTCTTCATTCTCATTATCAGGCCTGGCAGGAAGGAGACTGTTGTTATACCAAACCAGACCAGCAAGTGGTATTCATTTGGTGTCATACCAGAGAATGGGATGGTTTAACTCCACAGTGAAAAGAATCAGCTGACCATTGCTCATCCTGTGTGAGATCTGAGTTCTGAGGAACCAACCAAAAAGGACAGGGATGTTTGCCCCATCTCCCTTAGAATGTGGGCTGGCAGGCACAGCTGGAGTGACATTCCAGTGACTGTAAAAGTGACTTCATGCTCAAAAATGGAAGTTGGAAAATGAACATGTAGATGACTCTATCCTTCATTGCTGGCACCCACCCACGCATCATGGCTCTAAGGACAGGCCACTTTGCCGGGAGCACAGTTGGCCAGTCATGTGGCAAGGACAAAGGTACATGCCCTTTCCCCAGTCCCTTCAGAACAGGCCTCGTCACAGAAAGAGAATGGAGAGAGATCTGGGCAGCAGCTCACGATCCTCTTAACTGGAAAAAAAACCCCAAAACATCACCTGGCAGACTTGGGCACACAAGGGAACTCGATCACAAGGACTATTAGAAAGGCAAACTCCACTCACACAGAGCAGTACATGCTTAGTAAAAAAAAAGACATCTTCAGTATACAATGAGCCCTGGGGAGCTAGGGCTAAGCCTCTTGTGTCCAGATGTAGCTCATTCCTCTCATGAGATTGGACAACCTTGGAAGGGCAATGTGCGATGGTGCATTGTTGCAGGGTAGCCCCATCTTGGGGGAACTTTGGATCTTAGCCTGGAAACCCAATCCCTATGTGGGAAATGCAGCAGCTCCTCCTCCAGGACAAGACACCAACAGAAGAATACAAAAGAAGAATGATCAGAAACCAACAAAAGAGTGATCCCAAACATCAAGGTTTCTTCAGGTTTTGTTGTCATCGTACATGTCCAAGGAAGGCTCAATCATGGAGAATT
The DNA here is from genome assembly GCA_028646515.1 of Pseudochirops corinnae. NCBI lineage: Eukaryota > Metazoa > Chordata > Mammalia > Diprotodontia > Pseudocheiridae > Pseudochirops > Pseudochirops corinnae. The sequence goes on from JAQQSV010000737.1 coordinate 60,238, forward strand.
CGCTCTCGTAAACCAGGCTTCGAGGGGACAAAGAGTTCCGATGAAAGAAGTGCCCACCTAAAAAATAAAAAAAAGCAGAGCAAAAAGACTTGATCAGGAATTAGGCACAAATGTCACAAGGTTAGAGGGGAGAAAGAGAAATGTGTTCTCTCTGAAGCATTAACATTAGTTCAAATATCCATTTCAGCTGCTTTTCACATGGGGACAATACAGGACCTATCTATGCCAATACAGGATAAATATACCTGACACATTTATGACTCGAAAGCTCATAAAGACTGTGTGCTAATGCACAGAAGGATTGTGATCTCTGTTGGAGGAGAGAGTGATCACATTGCCAGAATCACAGATCCTTGAAGTTAATGACATGCTAAAATCAGTACGTCAGGGGGTGACCATTCAGCTTTACAAAAAGATTTACCCTTGCATTCCTTTAAACAATAAGCTTCTCTAGCGTCTTTAACGCAATTCAATTCATAAATAAGGTTCTCTCACGTACCTTTTCTGGAGCACACAGATGATGTAAAGTGTAACACATATATCACATTTTTGTTTCACCAAGTAGCAACTCTCAACATGCTTCAAAGGAAACATCGGGACTAACATTGTATCTGTTGTCTGTTATCCTAATAACTGGGTGAATGGGAGCACCGATATTGGCTTTTTTTATTATTATTATTTTTTAAAAGACTGAGTCTGTCTATCTTGCCCAGGCTGGAAGTGTAGGGGTACTCATGGGCCCAGTCCCATCAGTGATTGGCATGGAAGCCTGGATCTGCTGTTTCTGACCTGGGCCGGTCTGCCTCTCTTTAGGCAGCCCAGTGGTCTCCTACTATTGGGGGCTCACTCTTTTAATGTCAGACTTAGTGAAGACTCCTGATTGGCAAAGTTGAGAACTTCCACAATCAAAGAGATCTACCAGCATCAGCCCCCCACCCCGGTAGTTGGCATTTACAGGAGTGCGCCATCACTCTAGCTTGTCATTGCTTCTAGCACCAGCTACGTTTTGCATTTTCTATCCTTCAGGTTACAAAGTAAGTTTATATAGAACTGAGAAGAAAAATTCTTCAACGAAGTTTAAGTTCATGGTGGGCTCTCTTTTGGATCTATCAGAGTAATCACTGTGCATGAACCGTTTTTGCTCCTGGCCTAGACTGGGAGACTGCACACTATAACTCCAAACACGGTCTCAAGACACTTGCCCTTTTATTAAAAAATATAGTTTCCACTAGCAATATCAAGGGAAAAGTGACATTTCCATGCATACGTTATTTAGTATATTTAGTATACAATGTGATGAAGCATTAAATGCTTAACAATGATTCTTTCAACCTTTAAAAAGTGACTGTCCTTTTTCCAATCATGACAGAAACATCAAACTGCTTCAGCCCTTTGAGATATCTACTTAGAAGGATATGCAATCTCATCAGTGTGGGTAGTTGCTTCACTGATGCATATTTTAACATTATTCTGTGCATTTCCTGTTCATATCTTTCTATAAATTTTCCACCAAGGGACCACTCAATGTGCTGAGGGTTGGTCCTTTTATTATTTTATGGACACCTGTAAAGTACTTGGGCTGTCCATTCTTCCCTTGCACCCTCCTACTTCCTTTTCTGATCATACACATCCTTCATGACATCATTTACGTTATTTCTCTTGTGTAAGTCATTGCTGGTAATGTCTGAGAGGTCATTAAACAAAAATTTGGAGTAAATCAGAATATATCATGTATAGCTTTTGGGGCTGCCTCCAAGTATGAGGTACATCTTGGCTATTGTCTACTAAGGCACTTACAGCCCAAGGGAGAGTGGTAAATGCCAGTTGTAAGTACTAGTTGGTGAGGACCAAAGCCAGGATCAACATACATCTTCCAAGACTTTCATTTATCTTTTTGGCATGCTAAACTTCTGAAACAAAGTCTAATCATGAAGATCTTATTTAGTAACCTGTACTCCAATTGGGCACAGCTGATGTATATGAGAAGAAAATAATTCTCTTGGATTTCCCTGGGATGGAGCAAGTGGATAAATTTTACAGGGAGAGGTGGGAGGTTTTATCAGGAAGTGCAGACTATTTTTAGGTCCAAGAAAATATTGGAATGAGTACAGATCAAACTGAAGTTTTCATGCCTGGTTTATCTTAAATAGCTTAGTTTTACAGAACTGCATAATGTAGAACTTACAATAAAATCATGAGGTTAGTAAGGCTGCAAGTATGCAAGCAGCAAGTATGATTAAGTCTCCAGATTAGAGGCCATGTAGTGCTTCAATGCATTGGCTATTTTGAGAATTTAGGGTCTTCATAAAAGCAATGGGCCCTTTTAAACTTTTGATCACTTAGATGCAGGGGTCCTGATAGACAATCTGTAAGTGGTATTTATCACAAATTTTGGACAATGAAACCACTAGCTGTATATTTCAGACTCTAAGATAAAAAGAAATTGGCTACCATAGTTGATAATGCAAACTGTAAGCAAGACTGAAGTTTGCATCCCGTGGGAGAATAGTTCCCATATCCAGAATCTGTCATAGCACTGCTATGCATTTATCCAACTTAAAACATGAGGAATTAACATACAAAAACATCTCAAGGACTTTATGAAGATCCTACATATCCTACTCTTTACTGAAGAAAGCAAGAAAAGAACGTCATCTACCTCATCTTTTCTTCAGATATTTTCCTAGAGATTTTCTATTTTGGCACCTTAGGTAAATTCCTGACAACCAAAACCTAAAATGAAATAGGGTAGTTTATATAGGACACAAGGATTTCCAGAGGTTTGAATCAACTGAAATCAACTGCCTTAAGAAAAACTGCCACATTTCCCCAATCCCAAACTAAACACAAGGGATTTGCTACATTTAAAAGTCCCTTCCTTTGTGGGAATCTTGTATTTGATTTGACAACTCCCTTCCCCCATTACTGCTTTGTCTGAAGGCATAGACTCTGCTGCACTTTCAAAATTCCATCAGTCTTTTGGAGCTCTCGGAGCTCACCTAAGCCCACATGAAACACACAGTTGTATCTGCTTAGGTATAGTATGGTTTGGGTCCAGCTCTCTAGGGACTTGGCCTGAAACATGGTGGCTAAAATAATTGACATTTAAAAATCAATGTTCTTCTCTTAAATAGAGGCCTAGTTTAGTTTGGACTTTATTCTGTGAAGCCTTGTGGTTAGGGGGCCATCTAGGCCCCACCTAGGCACGGTGGTGATGGTAGCACTGTCTCGCCCATATTTAACCTGCTGATTGCCCACACAGCCACGAATTTCATTCTCCTGGTCAACTTTCAGAGCATAACTTCCTATGGGTGTATTTCTTTTTCTTTTTTGCAGAGGCTGAAAGGTTCAGTTCTTGATCCTTTCCCATCAAAGTTCAGAACAAACTGAAGCTGGCAAAAATAACAGTAACTCACATTTCTATGTGATTTAAGGTTTACAAGGTATTTTCCCTCACAATTCTGTGAAGTAGGGTAGGATACTCTCATTTTAGATGAAGAAATGCCTATAGACCAAAGGAGGGAAAAGGATTTAAAAGGATTGGTTAAAGGAATTTGTCATGTATAGTCTAAAGAGAAGCCTTGGGGGAGAAGGTAACATGATTGCTAACTACCTGAAGGGTTGTCATTTAGAAAAGGGATTGTAGATTTAGAGACCTATGAGGTCATCTAGTCCAACCCCTATCTTTTTAAACATGAGGCCTAGAGAATTTAAGTAACTTATTCAAAATTACATAGGTATTAAATGCTATACCCAGAATCTGAACCCAGGTCCTCTGCCTCCAAATCCAGCACTTTTTCTATTCTATTAGACTGCCTTGGAGATATTTTGCTTAGCTCTGGTGGGTAGTTCAAGAAGCCATGGCATAGATTGCAGAGGGAAAGATGTCAAGTTGGTGGGGAAAATCTTCCTAAAAACTGTAGCTGTCAAACAGAGGAAAGGCCTCAAGACACAGTGCAGTGGTTCCCAACCTTCCTAATGTTGGGACCCTTTACTACTCATATGTGGGCGCATCTGCTTGTGGGCGGACCCGCCTGCAGACGGATAGAGGAGCAGTGTCTCGGTTCCTAAGACCATCGGAAATATGTGTTTTCTGATGGTCTTAGGCGACCCCTGTGAAAGGGTCGTTCAACCCCCAAAGGGGTCACCACCCGCAGGTTGAGAACCGCTGACATAGTGGATCTGCCATCCCTTGAAGACTGACTGAAAGGCTCATGCCTACATGTCAGGGATGCTGCAGGACAGACATGTCAAACTCAGCTAGAAATGTGCTGCCTATCCATTCATGAAGATCCCTGTGGCTGTATACTGACTTAGTTTTAAAATGTAATGCTATGTTTTGTTGTATTTTTATTTATTTTGTTAAATATTTCCAAATTGCATTTTAATCTGGTTCAGGCTGCATGTCTGTCACATCTACTCTACAGATAGATATTCCTGTAAAGTTAGACTGGATGATCCCAGAGTTGATGATCTGGGCCCTAGCAAAGCCATATATTTCAGCTGCATACGAGCTAAGAAATCATTACAATATTTTCTTAATGTGATTTTAAACCTCTATGGTCACGATCTCATTGCCAGGTTATCAAACCCATTAGTGCAGGGCCCATGTCCTAATTATTTTTTGTAACTCCACCATCACTGGGCACAGTGCTCTACCCTGATAAGTGAATTCATTTGTCAGGGAAATGACATTTCATCCTCTCCTGATTCACTTTAGTTATCTGAAGCTACTGGCTGGCATAAAATGAACCTTTTCCTCCTGGTAACCCTGTATGAATAACATTACAATTTCTCAGTATAGACACACCATGCAAGAGCAGCCTTTCCTGGGAAAGACTATTCATTTTTAGAACACTGCATTTTGCAAGTATCTAGTCCTAAATTATGCTAGGTGAAAGTCTCTACAAGCTGGGCCTTCAGATCAGAAACAATCTTATTGTGTTAAACTGATTTAGTTCTTTCACTTAAAAATGCTAATAATTATTGAACCTCACACATTTTGGTTCTAATTATAAGGCTGCCTTCTCAACTGATGGCATCTCATCTGTTCTGAATTAAGCAACAGTATTTGGATGTAGATTTTGGCTGCTGTCTGGAATTCCCATGGTGCCAATTCAAAAAATCTATCTCCATTACATTTTAAAAATTAAATTCTATCTCGCAAAAAGTTTTCTTGGCTACCTGAAAACTAGAATAAGCAAAAAACTAAAAGCCTCATAACACATTAAAAAACCTAAGAAACAGCTGTGATGTACTGGAAAGAGCACTGGGTTTGGAGTCCAAGTACCTGGAGACATAGGATCACGGATTTAAGAGCTGGAAGGGACCTTGGAGGTCATCTAGTCTAGAAGTGTCAAACTCACTGGGGATGGGAAGAGGGGAAGAGGGTCCCTAAAGTGTCAGGTACAGATTAAAATACAATTGGAAAATGTTTAACAAAATAAATAAAAATTCAATACAACATAGAGAGTGCTAATTTGTGGTTTTCTAAGTTGATATGCTGCTATAGGGATGTTTCTATTTGAGTCTGACATGACTGATCTAGTTCATCTCCATTTCACAGATGGAAATAAGTGAGACCTGGAGAGTCTGTGACTTGTGCAAAAATCACACAATAGTTGGCAATGCTGGATTCTGAACTCTGGTTCCTGGATTCCAAAACTAGCACTATTTGTGTAACCTTGGGAAAGAGACTTCATTTTCCCATTCAAAATCACAGACAAAAGGTTCTAATTTCAATTTCTGATTCTGTAGCACGAAGTAGATGAAGTAACCCCATCTATCAAAACTTATGTCTTACACCTTACACTGAAGTTTTATGCTCAGACCTGAAGACAGGCCAAGCATATTTAAGGGCTAACTTGTTCACCTCTTAGTCTCTATTCAGATTCTAAAATTCTGGTATAAATACTTGAAATACTGTGAAAAGGGAAATGTTAGTCCTTCTCTGACTATATCACTAAATATCATTGTTATCTTTATCAACAACTCACCTTCCTCAGGTCTGGTTTTATAACTTAGAATGAAAAGAAAACACTTCAGTTCTCCATACGGTAGCGTAGGAGGGAACAGTAAAGGGAATAACACCTTGGTTTTCCATGGAAATAAAACCAGGTGTAGGAAGAAGTCAGTTTGTTGTTGATAATACTGCAAGAGGACAAAGCCATAGTGCCAATTTTCTGTGGTTACCAATGCAAATGGGAGAACTCTTGATTTCATTTGTATTATAAAGTCAAATGAATTCAAGATGGTCCATCAGCATCTTCTTGGTTGGCATATAATAAGAACTGCTAAGCCCCATCATTGACTGTATTGATTTTCACACAGTTACATAATTCAAGAGAATAAAAGGGAAGGCAGAAAGACCACTTGTGGATGCTTTAGAAGGGAATTTTAGGGAGATCAGATTGGGCTGGAGGGCCTCCAAGATCTTTTTCAACTCAGATTCTATGAAACTGGGAATATTTCAACTCTTTTAATCACCAAGAAGTTTCCCCAATATTGCATCTACTGGTATGAAAACAAATACAAAATGGTTCCAAATCAGACAAGGCAAAACCTTCATTTTCTTGAATAGTGAAACTGTGGATAAAAGTATGACAAAATATCGTACACAGCTGGAAATTTCTGTTACAGCTGATCACATGGTCACCATTTCTTTGAGTCATACTTGGGACAAAGTAAAAGTGAAAATGCCCCAAACAGTAGTCTAGATGGTCTCCTAAGATGGTCATATACACATTCTTTCACAGAAAAACTGAATTAGTAACGTCATTTTGGATACTGCAATATCTCCTAAAAGGTGAATAAAAGAAAATCCAACAGCAGCAGTTTTATTTTATTATTTATTTTAATACAAAGCTTTGGCATGAGCAATTTTATGAAAAAATAAAATGTACTAAAAATAAATGCTTGTGTGGCATGTTTGGTAAATGATGCGCATAAAAATAGATTCTCTCTCCAAAGCTGTCAGAAACCACTTCTTCCTTCAAAACCATTCTGCTCTGTGGGATGAAAGGAGAGAGGGACAGAAGACAAGAATTAGTCAAAGAGTGGCTGACAACAACTAAAATAATAGAAACTGCCCAAGCTAAAAGTGAGAATGGAATTAATACTAAAAGGTGTGTGTGTGCATGTGTGTGTGTTTCTAGTACTAACCAGTAACACCATTAACTGCCAGCATTTCTTAGCAAATGATTATCTCCAAATCTGAAAGCTCAGACTCTTAGTACCTTTAGGATACTTCAAAGATTTCCTGAGGGATTAGGAATATGATTATGAGTTTTATAAATATAGCATCATTTTCCATAATTTAGACTATTTGGAAAGTATATTCCTGCACAGAATATGTTTTGCTCTGTGTTCCCATCATTTATACTATATCTCCTGAGATGAACACTTGTTGATCAAAAACAATGAATGGTTTGAGTGGCAAACAAATTTCTAGTCATACAAAGCTCCCCTCTAGATATTTCAGTCAGAGCTCTGTGTAGAGTTTAAAACACCCTTAGAAAAGTTTCCTAAGCTGACGCTCATGCTAATGTTGAGAAGGCAATGGGATGAGGAAAGTCAGTCCACAACAACCACTTTTCACAAGCACTTGCCACGTGTTTGATTACTGTTGACTTTTTAAAGCCCAGTTCCAATTTCATCACTTCCCCATTCACACCCCTTCCCTGGAAAATTGCTGACTACTGGATAATGTCTAAGCCCCTCGACTAGGCATTTAAGGTTTACTGTACCCTGACCCTAATACGTCTCTTCAGACTCATCTCCCACTCTTCCCCTACACACTCTGGGGTTCAGTCAGACTAGGTGCTCTCTGAACGTGTCTTGGGCTTTGGCTCATATGTTATTTCTTTTGCCTGGAATGCTCTGTCACCATGAATATCCTGTCCAGCCTTCGAGGCCCTGGATATGATCTCTCTGATTCCTCTGAATAGTCTTTAACACTTTGTAGCTCTCTTAACAAATTTATCAAGTTTTTATTTTTACTGTTATTTGAATACTTGTCTTAATCTCTCTACCAGTCCTTAAAGTGAAAGTCATTTATCTTTGCATAATAACATAGTACTTAGCACAGCCTGGAAGAATAACAAATATGTTGAAATTTAACAAAAAAACTTTATTTCATTAATTCCTCCACTTATGCCTTGCCATGATTTATGCTAGTCTTCTCCTCTTTCTGAGAAGGATGCTGAAGAAAAATGCCAAAGAGGGTGATGCTTTTCTGACTAACTCTAAGTATTTGAATACTAAAAGTTGAGAGGCTTTTCTAAGCAAGGACTGAAATTTGTAAACTTCCTCTGTTATGATGACACTGCTTTAAAATGAAAAATGAAAAAAAATGAAAAATGAGTAATGTAGCTATAACACATAAGATGTTTTTGAATAGTTTGTTATAGTTTGATGGCAAAGGAAGGACAATTACTGTCTGATAACTGAATATTACCTTTTACTCCCATCTTGTCATCACATACATAGAAGATGGGATTCTCTTTCACTGTGTTATTTCAAAGTGCTTGAAAAGCGATCACATGGTTTTCATGGGCCATAAAAGAAGCTTGGTGTTGTGAAAGGATTATATTCACAATTCTAAACTTTTCTAAGAGTAGAAAAGGTTCTATATGTGAAAGAGGCAGTCGATTCCTGACTCTCCCTCCCCCACATCTAAGCCTGTGTTGGGGTGAGCTACCAAGTCAACCTTAGGATGCCTGAATAGTTATGATGAAGCTCTTAATACTACCCAACATTTTCACAGTATTCCACACTCTTTAAAGTGCTTTTACATATATGATCTTCTCTGTGGGCAAGTGAGTAGAGGGAAATGATTATCCATTTACTTCTCCACAACTGGAAGAAAGGTCATGCTGTTTTGTGTTTGCAACATGTGTGTGCAATCACAGACTCTTCAAACTGGAATGGATATTGGAGGTCTAATCCTTTCCCCCCCATTTACATGGAAGGAAATTTTTCCCTTTTGGTTCAGACCTGTGCACTCACAGGTCTGGAAACTCTTCCCACCAGTTCACTCTGGCTATCCTTCTATAGCTTCTATTCTTCTGACTCGCCCAGGTTCACACAACTAATCTGTGTCAGGGGTGGGACTTGACTTTAAGGCTGGCCCTTGGATTCACTATGATAGGCTACCTCTCACGAGGTAATTAGTCATATATAAAGAGGATAAAATATTTATTTTTTAAAAAATCTGTATTTCCTAAGAGGAACCAAAAGAATATATGGGCTGATAAGTCTGGAGGGTTCAGTGGATAGAGTGCTGGATTTGGAATAAGATCTGAATTCAAATCCTGCCTCTTAGTTGTGTGACACTGAGTAAGTCATTTAACCTTTCTCAGCCTGTTTTCTTATCTGTAAAATGGAGATAATAATAGCACCTACCACAATGGGTTGTTGTAAGGGTCAAATGAGATAATATATATAAAATACTTCGCAAAACTTAAAGCATAATATAAATGCTAGCTATTATTACTTATTAAAAACTGTGATAAGTAAACACTGAAGTAAGGGGAAAACTCTTCCCAACAACTTTCTTTGAAGGTGGAATACTTAACCTTTCTTTCTGAAGTCCTGGGGAAGGAACTTAAATAATTTTAATAATCATGTGTATTTCTTTCACATTACCGTGTTTATATCCAAACATTAAGCTACCTTGGTTAAATACTTACTACGGATGCCAACAGTTTCAAAATCAGAAGATTTCTGATATAAGTAGTAAATTAAATTAATATTTTGGGAAGTTAAGTGAAAGCTATATATGATTTTTATTTTATTAAATTAGTTGCTAATGTCATTTCTAACTGGGTGCTTAATAATGGGGATCTAAATAGGGAGATTTGTAACAATGGGTTCTAGCTCTTCACCCAGAATTGTTAAAAATGTTGAATTGTACAGGGCAAGCTGAAGGGGGAGCCCTACCTCCAGGGTGATATTGATACTTTCTGTGTTCAGTCCTTTAACCAGCTACAAAGACTGGAGAGATCCTCTTCACTTTGCCCACCTCCCCCACTTCTGGCCTCAACTAGCTCTGTAATCATGAACAAAACACTTAATCTAAGTTTTAGTTTCTTCTTCTGTAAAACTGGCACAAAAATACCAGTAGTACTTAGGCTTACAAGGTTGTTGTGAGGCTTGAAAAGAGATCTTATATGCAAAAGTATATGCAAACCTTCAAGTGTTAAACAAAAGTCCGCCATTACTACTATCACTGGTCTCCCATTACTCGAGTTCTAGTGCTTCTGTCAAACACTCTGCTGAAATCAAGGTACAATGTTTGTTAAACGTTTTCCCCAAGCTACCAGTGTGACAATGCTACTGAAAAGAGAAAATGAATTCTATTCTCTTCTATGGTAAAGTATCTCAATTTTTGATGAAAGAGGAACCCAGACAGTACTTAAGATAATTTCTATTGCTGGACATTGAACAAGATTAAAAAAGGAAATAGGGTGGGCATTATTTGTTCTCACAAAACAATACATCTGAATGTATACAGATAAACTTTTCCTAGAATTAAACTTAGGTAGGAGTTTACCAGCTGGGTTCCGATATAGAGACCTGTGGGTATCTGATATAGATAACTAACAGTGGAGAAGGGCTTTGTCGAGTTTTACAAAAGACAGTAATAACACTGTTCGAATGTTTGATTCTCACAGTAACTCAATGAAGCTGTTTGTTACAACTTAGCACGCAGGCTTCACTGGTTGCAGTGGTTGAAAAAAATCTGATGGCAAAACCTTGGGTATGTCCATTTTAAATGGGCTGGTCTTTGAGTAACAAAGCTTATGACTAGACCTGCATGCAAAGCTTTTATAACTTTACAGATTTTGGGCTGTGTTGCCATACATGTTAAGAATCATAATAATCAACATGTGCCTTTAGAGTTTGTAAAGTGCTTTATATAATCTCATTTGAGAACCTAGGGTCATCTGCCCCATAACAGGCCAACTAAGTAGGCCCTTTGTGAAGGCTGATTTCTAATCATTTAATTGTATACAGAAATTGATCTTGGAGGGTTTAGAAAAATGAATAGCTACCATGTTCACTGAACTGACACTCTTAAATATCAACTGTCTTTAGTGGGCCTTTGACAGCTGTTGGATGTCCATTAATTCATAATTAAATTTTCTAACAAATATGAAGATAGTCCTTTATTTCTCAAGGCGAGAAGAGTATGCTTTGGATACCAGACATGGGGTAGGCACTGTTATCATGCTGCTATTTTAAGTCTAGACAGAATCCCTACTCAAACAAAAGACTAATCCATTTCAGCATGTGTAGGCAGAAGGGGTGCCTGAAAGTAAACCTAAAACTTTACTTAGAAAAAATGCTCAGATCCTTAAGTACTTGTACAATTATGTGGTTAAGATCTGGGAGTTCTGTACCACACAACAGTAAAGAGATGACCTTAGTTTGAAGGATGTTTTAAAAAGCAAGTGTTGCTGACTTGTGACTTGCCTTATCTATAAGAAAACTTCAGTATGGCTACCATGGAATGTCTGATTTTAACTAAAATTATATCTTGTGGAGCCTGCTCAGCTTATGTGTTAGTTTCATATGAAATTCAGAATAAGCAAATTAATTGAACTGCTGGATCTTATGTAAGATAGTCTACTTAAATGCTAGAAGATCCCTACCAAATAGCAATTTTGGTTTTGATATAATTAAAGAAAATTTTCATTTTAAACATTACAGAGAGCTAACAAGTGCAACTGTTTAAGCCTATTTTCAGTTGAAAGAACAAAACCAGGTCAATTAGTATAGAGGAAGATGCTTATCTTCCCGATTGCTATAGCAGGATGGCATTCTTAAATCTAATTAATCTACTTAGTAGTTTGGATGTATATGATGAAGGGGGATTAGGATACAGCTAATCTAAAATTTAGACAAATTAGTTTTTATCCTAACCAACATGGGGCAAATCCTGTGCAATGCCCAAATGTTGCTTTCATTTATAAATGAGTCACATGCATGTCAGTAAGGGTTTATATAGCACACCACTAATCACACTGAATAAAATAAAAATAACCTCTTGTTGCTGTGGAAGACAGCTCTTGGAAAATCATAGTATCTCAGAACTGGAAGAAACTTAAATTCTAGTTTGAATTCCCATCCAACACACACACATACACACGCACACACACACACGCAAAACCCATTTATAATCCCTCTAGCAGTTTCTACTTGATTAAGTCCAATGACAGGAAACTTGCTTATGACTATTACTATTTGACACTTAGGTACCCCTATAAAGTTTGCACCAGGTTTTACAAACATGATCGCATTTGAGCCCCACAACCACCCTGTGAGGTATGTTGTTCTATAGATGGTATTACTCCCATTTTGGAGATTCCAGCCTTAGCCTCCCAGCTCTGAGAGGGAAACCTTTGCCTTATCTTGGGGGGCCTGCCTCCATTCCACCAGAACTTGGACTCCATCTCTGGGATCTGCAACTCTAACAGAAGTAAACCTTTGTTTTATTTTGCCAGAACACAGGCCTCTGGTCCACTTCCGGAAGTCTGCTTGCCATGCCCTATGTGTTACCCTTCTGCCTTGTTCCCTGACTGCTAGCCACCTTCTGGCTCCTTTTTATGTGCTATCTTCCCCATTAGAATGTAAGCTCCCTGAGGACAGAGCTAAGTCTTGCTTGCCTGCATCTATCCCCAGTACTTGGTAACTGGCACAGAGGCAGCACTTACTAAATGATGGATAATCTATCTAAAATTAGGGCTGGACGAGAACTTAGTGATCATCTAGTCCAAAGCCCTCATTGTAAAGGTGAAAAAACCTGAGGCCCAGAGAGGAGAAGGATTTGTCCAAGGTCAAAGATAGCAAGTGGCAGAGCCACAATTCTAACTCAGATCTTCTAACTGCAATCCAGCACTCCTTCTACTCTCCCATGAAACAGCTCCCAGCTCTACACTCTAGAGGTGGACAAAATGTGCCTAATCCCTCCCTCATGTTGATGATGGACCTTGAAGTATTTGAAGATTGTCCTGTCTCCCTTAGTCATGTTCATCTCCTGGTTTCCCTAGTGTCCTTCAAGTCTCAGCTAAAACCCCACCTTCTACAAGAAGTCCCTCCTGACCCCCTTCCCTCTGCTGAAGATCTCCAATTTATCCTGTTCACAGCCTGCTTGTATGTAGCTGTTTGCACATTACCTCTACTATGAGACTGTGAGCTCCTTGACAGGAGGGACTTTTCCCCTTTCTTTGTATCCCCAGCACTCAGTACAGTGTCTGGCATGCACTAGGCACTTCACAAATGCTTGCTGCGTCTACTTCTCTAGGCTACACATCTCCAGTTCCCTTGCCTATTCTTCCAGTGACATTAATCACTGACCCCCTAACCATTCCAGAGGCACTGACATTTTCTCACTTGTCTTTTAGTAATGCAACACACACAAAAAATCATTAGTTACTTTTTGGCTGCTGCCTCACGCTGTTGGCTCACAATATGCTTGTGGTCAACTAAAAACCTTTAGGTCTTAACCACATTAATTGTCACACCCAGTCTCCTGAATTACTGATTTATGAACTGTGCTCATCACAGCTCTATTAGATATGGTACTACAGGCATCGGTTTGAAAATGGCGCTTGTGTTATGGAAACTTATTTTCTAAATCTTTAAAAAAATCATTCCTATTTTTCTTGTCACCCAAAAACGTAAGCCAAAAGAATACCAACTGAACAATCATGACTTACTCGTTAGCTTTCAAGCTAGCTGTGGCTCTGATGATCATGTAGCAGAGAGTGAAGGCGCTGAGGAGGCCAAAACTGGCAATAATAAACCATTCTTCTGTTGACAAAGGAAAGGGAGGCAATCACTCGTGGGAGAAGGCTTACGTCAAATCGATGACTATATTTCTCTCAAATGCCATTGGCGGAGGCAGCGCAGGTGTAAGCCATGGCTGGCACAAGGAAGTGCAGCAGAAGGAAGTTTGCCAGAGAGTTACTAACTGGAAGAAGTTGTGGTGAGAGATACAAGGGGAAAAGGAAAGCAGGGCCCAGCCATTTCTGTCTGCCAACACCCCGACGTTTGTGAAAAGGATGTAGTAGTCACCAAACAGTGTGAAGTGAGAAACGCAAAATAAGGAAAAATATTCGTGGAAATAGATTTTTGTTAATTACAACTAAGTCAAACTGTCCAGCCAAGTTTCCGACTTTTCCCCTTCTTCGGTGTGAAAATTCCATGTAGTCACCCCCAATTAGAGAAGACTTTAGCTGCAGAGAAGAACACTTCCTGAGAGCATGGTCCGTGGAGATTCCGCAGTCTGTAGCCTGAGCTTCCCTTAGTTCTCATGATGACATTAGGACAATCTATTATTTTTCCCTCCTTATGCACACATTCACACTATTGAACAAAACCAACACAACATCTTGTTGGTGTTTCATCAAAAGCAGTTGTCATTCATCCTGATTATTTTGGTGAAGATTTTTTTTTTGTTATAGGAAGCAAAAACTGATAAGGCAGAAAGCCTGAAAGACATCATGTAAATACAAAAAAATGAAAATTACCAGTATATGATCACAGAGTTGTTCAGAAAATCAAGATGTGAAAAGGATTTTCTTTAAGCCATTTAGTATTTTTCTCAATCTTGTAAAATTCTGCATTTTATTGAAATGACATTCTAATACTCCTATATAGCAGAACCTCACTATACATCTAGAGGATAGGAGAGGAGAGCCGGTCCAAATCAGTAAAAAGTTTCAAGTATGACATTCTCTTAAAGAAATGATACTTTATTATGTTTAAGGACATTCATTATTGGGCTTGGGTTAAAAAGATGTTGCTTGGCATAGGGCTCCTTGGAGACCTGCTCTAATGAATGGAAAGTAAAGATTTGGGATGAAAATATAAATTGTTTGTATGTAAAAGTTGGTTCTATGGTACTAGATGACATACATAATTTTTTTTGTTAAACAATTTAAACATTTTCTCAAAATTTTTGTTTGTATTTAAACTGCTCAATAGATTCCACAGAAAGGAAAACTATAGCTTAGCTCTTGTAATTCATTTGAAGTTAATAAATATTAAGTGCCTACTATGTGTAATATGTATTCCAAATTAGTAAAGTGAATTAATGAAGTTTTAGTGAATTGCTAATTTTCTTTTTCACTAGCTAATTTTTGAGAATAGGAAAAACTAATTTGATAGTTTTAAAAATGAAATAGTTACACCAAGGAAATTAAGAACTTTTTTCTCTGACTTTTGCATATGTAAAATATATAGATTTTAAGAGTTTGATTCTGTTTACATTACTTGATTCTCAATGAATTATACTCATTTGTGGGGCACAACTATACTAAAAAATCAGCCCAGACAAAACAAAATTTGCAGCTGTATCCTAAGACTTTGTAGATGTATCCTAAGGTTGTATGATAGCAGCACCACAATATACCATGAGCATACTTCATCTCATCCTACAGAGAATGATTTCATGAAAAAGTGCCACCTACAAAGTCACATACTTTTGGATAAACCTTTGTCATCTTTATTGCTGTTGGACAAGTGACAATTTTAAAAAATATAGACTTAAAAAACCCCCTGTTTATGATAATATAAGAAACATTAAAAAAACCCAATCCACTAATCTAGCAGTTTGTGATAAACACTAAGTCCTGTTCCTGTACTTCGTGATGGATGAATAAAGAATGCATCAGTATCAGGTAATGACACTACAAAATGATAGTGAGAGTGAAAAACAAAATCTGGAACCAGGTTTTAGTAAGAATTTCTAGTGAGATATGCTGCTAAATCAAATGCACATGCCTTATAGATCTGGATAGTTTAATAAAAAATAGACTTTGCTTTATTCCTGCAAAAGCAATGGTTTCGCATCACATACTGCGCTGACAGACCTAAAGGAGCAACAGTCCTGACTGAAAAAAGTGCACTCGACCTATGGGGGCATATTATGAAAGGTGCAGAGGGAAGTAAAAGCTGTTCACAAAAATGATGTGTAAGGAGTGGGGTAGAAAAGTGGCTGTCTTGAGATATGGACAAGTTTTTTGTGATGTTTTAAACCAAATGCTTTGCTGTTCTCTGAAAATTTGCTGTGACCATCTTGCTTATATTTAGGAAACTATGAGATAATGTACTCAGCTCTGCTTAGCGGCCCAGCAGACTGCCCTTCCTTTTCTACTGAGAGGGCCTTGTAGAGAGCTGCCTCAAAGGGTTCATTGCTAAGGGACCTGTACCACTTCAAGTCTTCCAATTTGGAGATTTTAACATCAAGCCGAAAATAAAGGAAAATAAATTAGTTTAAAAATATCAAAGCAAGAAACAACAAAGACTTCGCTAACAATTCCCAAAGATACTGAGAACTCATATTACATAAGTTCAAAGTACAGACTCAACTCTTTACTGCTGGGTCTTTTTTAAAATTCATTTTTGGAAATCTGAGGTACCAATGCTAATATTTATAAACCATACCTGAAAAAAAGGAGGCTGGTGATATCCTGAAGTCATTTTTAGTTTTAATAATGCTTTTCACAACTTCTTTTTGAGAAATAATGATTTCAAAACATCAACTATTCATATATGTATAGAACTTTATAACTTTTAAAGCACTTACAATACACAGCTCATTTGACCCTCACAACAGCCCTGTGAGGTAGGAAGACAAGGTATTATTCTTTCCATAGATAAGTAAGGAAACTGAAGTTCAGAAAAGTGAGTTGCCCAAGGTTAATTAATATGTGGTAGAGCTGGGATCTACCTTCAGGCCTTTTGACTAAGTCTACCATTCTTTCCACTATATCATTCACTCTGCCTCATATTTATAAACCAACGATTGTTAGGGACAACTAAGACGTCTACATTTCATACTGCCACAATTAATTTCTGTATAGACTCAAAACTCATTCCCCATAGATTCAAATGAGTCTTAAAATAATTTGTTATGCAAAGCATATACAGATGATCTGTTTCAATAAAAGCATCTAAAATTTCTCAAGTGGTTGAAGACATAGAGATATGCATTCAAGAAACCTCAAGGATACCTGAATTGTCTTGTAGGGCTGTGCTATGTTAAGCTGAGGTTCCTGAATAGTGAAGGAAAAGCACTCAGTGCTTTTAAGTGAAAGATTACCACTTACTTGTTACTGCAATGTTGATTTCTCCTGTTCGAGGAGTGAGCTCCCCATCCTGAGGAAGTTGAGACATCCCTGAAGTGCGCAGTGGCTCAAGGCCAAGGGAGCTGTCACTGGCAAGGTCACCAAGTGCTGATCTTCGATTAGCAGCTTGGCTTCTGGTAAGCCTTTCCATGTCAAAAGCTACATTATCAGTACATGGCAAATTTGGCTGAAAAATATTTTCAGATTAAAAATTACATATATTTATTTTTATAAATATGAATAAAATAAAAAGATTAAAAATAAATCTTAAACAGGGTTTTAGAGAATCAGTTTCTAGCTTATCTGATGGGAAAAAATATTCTCCCACCAACTTTTTTCATGTTTTCATCATTCTTTTCCATAAGAGAGATTTGAAAATAATAAATTCTTTTAAAAGACTTAAAAAATTTCAATGAAGGCACATTACTACAAAGTAACATCATTATGCACTGCAGTACTGATAAAATTAGTTATTACACCTTTATAAGATGGTTACAGACTTTTTGGGGGAATAAAACTAGAGTTCTGGCCCAAAGGTAGAAAAAAGAAGCTAGAGTCTTCATTACAGAGCTGAAACCCAGTGTGAAAAGAATTATACTAATTTGGCTAAATTATTTAATTTGGTAGTGAATAATAAAGTATTATTTAAAATATTCAAATTCATTCTATTATTTCTTTAACAATGTAGATTTAAAGCAATGATTCATTTACGGGGGTTAGACAAACAACCATCCAAAACAAAAATCATAATGTGAAAAAGAATTCTGAGTGAGAAAAACAGCTGGTCCAAAGCCAAGGTAGTGGAATGGGAAGATGTTGAGCTTGGAGTCAGGCAAGACCTGGGGCTGAATTCTACCTTTGATGCTAACTGTGTGAATATGCTTTCTGAGCATCAGTTTCTTAATCCTTAAAACAGAGATAGCAAAGCCTGCAGCAGCTACCTTACAGGGCTGTTGTGAGGATCAAATGCAGAAACACATGCAAAGTGCCTTCCAAACCATAAAGTACTATATAAGCGGACTCTCATCATCATCATCATCATCATCAATAATCACTTCACACTGTAATCATATCTTCATGCATGTAGTCCATGAAATTTCTGAAGTTAATTTCACAAAAACTGTTATCTATGTCTGTCTACCCTATCTGGTACCCAAGCAACTGATTTTTTAGACCCGATCTTATCATTTTACATTAATCCCTATTAAATTTCATCTTACTGAATTTGGCCTATCATGCAAATGATCTAAAAATATCTTTCTTGATCCTAAATTTGTTATTTGATGTGTTAGGAATCCCCTATCAAGCAGCCTATCATCTGTAAGTATTTCAACTACATCTTTGTCCAGATCACTGATGAACATGCTGAATAGAGTAAGGCCAACAACAGATGGAATCCTGGCGTATTCCACCAAAGACCTCCAACAACGCTGACCTTAATCCATTAACTATCATTTTGGGCATTGTAAATTTATCTAACTCTGTTTTCAGTTTGCATCTTTCCTTTTTACCCACAAGAATATCATGACAACCTGTCAGATCTCATGGAAATCCAGGTATCCTATGTCTGAGGTATGTATTCACCTAAATCTAGTAATCCTGTCAAGAAAGGGAATGAGGTTAAATTGGGCATGACATGTATTTAATGAACTCAAGCTAGTTCTTAGTGCTTTTTGATTCCTTTCTTAGCATTCACAGACTATTCTTTAATAGTACATTTTAGAATTTTGGGAGGAATTACAGTTAAATTACCAGCCACCTGGTCTGAAGAACCCATTTCATCATGTAAAAAACAGTACACTTGTAAGGTACTGTAACATAATTTTTAAAAGATCATCTACAGTGGCCCAACAATCACACATCCACAAGTGCTCACTTCTCTGAGGTATGCTTTGTCAGATTCTGATGACCTAAATGCACAGAAGTCAACCAGGTACTTTTGATTCCTTGTTATCATTTTTATTTTACATACTCCACTGCCTTTTCTCCCTCATCTGTTATCCTCCTCCATAGTCATCCTGATTTTCTTTTTGCTCTTTCTTCCATTCTCCCAAACCCCCCCTCCCCCATAGGTGCTTAAAGAGCCCTTCTTGTTGTCCTTAACATTCACTGCAAGCCTTAACTTGTTTTGGGTTTTGGCATTCTTAATATTTGTAGAGAACCATGCTGCTTGTTAATAAATCCTTAGTTTTCTGCTCACGCATTCATTTTCTATACACACTTTTTAGGAATGTGTATTGGTTGATGAAATCCTGCTGCAGCTACACATATCTCTCAGGCAACTCACCTTTTCATTCCTCAGATCCATCTGTTTGTTTCATCAGAATTTTGTTCTTAAGAATATTCATCCTGAGCCAAGTTTGACAAAATTTTAGGACACAAGATGCTATCTGAACTCTTTGAAATTGCCATTTCCTGGGTATCCCCAAGTCACACTGCCTACTTCTACCAGAATCCATACTTATGTTCTTGGAACCCTGGGCTTTGGTAAGCTTTCATCTTATCTTACCAGGTCTTGGGTCTATCATTCTACTTCCTGGCATCATGCTGCCAGGAAGTTTCCCAACCTCCAGCTTCCTCCCCTTACAGACCTTGGACTCCTGCCCCTGGGCAGGATTCTGGGCACTGATTGGTAAGCTTTTACTTTATCTTACTGGGTCTTGGGTCTACTATGCCACTTCTTGGTAATCTCCAAGCCATGATACCCACCCCCTCCCACTTCCTTTTTGCTTTCCAACTCCTGTTCCTCTATATGTGTTGTCTTCCTCATCAGAATATAAGCTTCTAAAGGGCAGAAACTATCTTGCTTTCTTTGTATCCCCAACACTCAGCATAGTTCCCTAATAACTGCTTATTCATTTATTCTTCTAAAACCTAGGGTGAAAACCCAGATACTTGGCATTCCTCTCTTTATTTATCACGAATGTTAATAAGGTTTGGCTGCTTCCTTGTGAGTTTTTCATTATTTCTCTTCTGGAAATCAGGAAATTTGTTGGTCAGAATAGTGGTTTTCCAAGTCATGTTTTCTATTCTTTAAAAAATAAAATCATTATTGATGCAAGTCAAGACTTTGTAGATTTTTCTAAGGAAAATGAGATTTTTGACAGAAGACTGATGAGCAGCAGGTTCTTGCTACTACTATCATGCCTCTTTATTTGTGATGTTCCCTAAACTTGTCCCTAGTCTCCTTCTGGTCAGGTGACCTGAAGTATACTTTTACCACAACGATGCTTCTGTTTTCCCCCCTAATTATATTTATGCAAATGTTTCTCATTGTCCTTTTCCTTTTTTAGTTTGTGAATTTTCTTGCAAGAGTATTTATCTTCTTGACATACAACATTATTCTCTTATTGCTTTCACTTAATTATGTTCTCTTTAAAGTATTCCCTTTGATACTTCAGGTCATGAGTATTTTTACTGTCCCATTTCTTGGATATTGTCTGCTCTAAATTACTATACCTTCCCATACCTGCTAAAACACTTCTTTGTCTCTTTAACATTTCCTTGTGGCAACCCCATATGCTTAGAGGACTGTGGGTTGTTGCACAAGTAATTTAATATCATGATTCTCTACATAATGCTTAAATACAGTTGTGCAGGTTTGCCACAGTTTCTGTGTACCAAAACCTTTTTCTTTTTCTCCTTAAGTTATTGATAAAGTATTCACCACTTTTGGGCTAAGGTTTTTGCCAGAGACTTTCTTCCAAGATTATGTCAAACCATTAATGGCTGCTTTTTGTGTCCACTTATTCCACCTAACTGTATTGTCTAGGTCACATCACTTCATCATGCTCATGAGAAAGCACAACAGACTTTGAAGAATGCTTTGCTAAAAATCTAGATAAACTGTGCTTATGACATTTTTCAAGTAATAGATTACCTGTGCCTAAAATCTGTCTTCTCATTTTATTTACTGCTTTATGTCTATATGCTGATGATGGTTTAATTCAACATACAAAAATGTTTCCTGTGTTAGAAATAAGAAAGATCCGTTTGACTTGTTTTATAGTTAAGAAAAATAAATTTATTGCAATGTACAAACTTGCAAAGCTTGCAGAACTGGTTTCTCAGATATCTAAGGTCAATGGGTTTCCACAGACATTACAAGAGATGGTCTCCTACCCTTCAAATATGACTGAGCAGCTGGAGGAAATAAATATCGAACAACCTGACTGTTAAAATAAAAGTCTTGCTTGTACCACAATAATCTGATCTATCAGCCCAATAGTTTAAAAAAAAAAAGGAAATAAGGCTAGTCTGGCATGATTGTTAATGCTGGCTTTGTAATCATTTCATCCTTATCTGAATGTTCACTAATTATCCCTTTAATGAAATATTCTAGGATGCTTTCAAGAATCAAAGTTAACCTCACTGTCTAATAGTTTGCAGACTTCACTTTCTTCTCACTGAGACACTGGTTCTTTTCCAGTCCTCTGGAACCACTACTATCCATAGTTCTCCCAGATGTTCCGAAGATCACATCACAGCCTCGTGATCACATCTGCCATGTCTTGCAGTACCCTACTGGATGCATTACGTTGGATCTAAGACACTCGAACTCACCAAGGGCTGTCAGCCACTCTCTTAATCTTTCCTTATTTATTTCAGTCATTTAACTCATTACCCATTTTGGTTCTTTCTAGTCCAAACATAATGTTCCTTAAAGAGAAGTTGTTTTCTCTTCATTTGTTGTCATTGTTTCATCCCAAGCAGCAATTCTACCTCTTTTTTGATCCTTTTCCCCACTATAGTTGCCCTCCCCTGGCAATTTTGTTATCTTGCCAGTTCTGAGTCATTCTGAGCATTGGCACTCCAGACGCCATTCTTTAAGAACCATGTCATACTTTTATCTTCAACTTTCTTTACCTGCCTTTGCTTCCATCTTCTGTATTTATATTTTTTCAACCAACAGTGGTGTATAAATTAATTGGAAGAAAGTAAAATAATTAAATTTACTCATATACAATATACCTTACACCTTTAAAAGATTTTTAATATATATGTCCTTCTTTTGCTGCGACTACTTGTTATTACAACATTTGTCACTGAATTCACAAGACTTTAACCCATTCTCTTTAATTCTTTATCATGAAATCACACTTAGTACACTGAGGAAATTAAGTATGTTTTTGATGAATAGTCCATTTTCCAAGTCTAGCCTTGATTTCCAAAGTGGTTTAAATCCCTGGCCACTAGAGTATGTTTATCTCCATCTCTTGCATACATTTCTTAACCTTTCATGACATGTCGTGGTGCAAGGCTGTGTTACTGCATTCTATCTCCATTTGGGAATTTCTAAAATAATCCTGCTTCTCAGCATATCATTCTATTTAACTGGAAACAGTAGATATAGGCGAACTGGAAGTAAAAAAATCCCCAGAGGAAGTTTTGGGTGGATGTTATATACAGTCTGATGAAAACGTCCAGCTCTTGAAGATTCACCTAGATTTCTTACAACAATTTGTCATAAAAGTCTTGAATGAAAAAGCGAATTTTATCAATAAAAATGACCTTTTCCCAAACTTCAGTCTTCTCATCTTTGTATTGTCTTATCTAGGACCAATGGTTTTTTCTTAGAGTAACAGTTGGCAGCTGAGTGTTCTTGCTATTTTTCCAACTTCAATAATCCTATGTGACACTGTAAAGGAATCAATAACAATCACTCCAAATGCTGGGTCCTCTCAAATATTTTTGCTTGTTTTCTGAGGTTTAATTTTTTTTACAGCAATAGTTTGTTATTTATTGACTCTGTTTTCATTTTTGACCATATTTTCCTTTAAAATGTGCAAATTTTAGTGCAAATGATGGGCTTGAATGATCCTTGAAACACCTGACCTCCTCATACCAACAGTCACTGCAATACCTCTAACAACCAATGAAGTGTGCTCTTTAAAAAGCTAAAACTTTTCCAAGTTTCCTTGGAATAATATCTTCAAAATCAAAGAGTTGGGATAGCTAGGTGGTACAGTACACTGGCCCTAGAGTTAGGAGCACATGAGTTAAAAATCTAGCCTCAGACATCATTAGCTGTGTGACCCTGGGCAAGTCACTAATCTGGATAAACTCCAAAAAAAAAAAAAAAAAATCAAAGAGTTAAAAATATGAGATCAATGGCACAAAATCCAGCACTTAATTGATAGAGAACTAAATAAAAGTAGGGAAACCAGCTCAATCTTGTTTCACCTGGTGAAAGACAAATGTCCTATGACAACCTGGTGTCAGTAGAAACAAACACGCATGACTGCTGCTTTCACAAAATGAAACCATGTCAAAATTACTGCTTGTGCCAAGTAATTTGTTTATCATTGTTAGTTGTTGATGAGTTGCCTGTGCATCTACACTGGTATCTGAGACAACTCCCCCTTTCTGTTCTCATCAGAATTGTTTTTCTTCTTGTCTTCAGAATTTCGTTGCTGAAAGCTTCCTATCCATACTCTTATAGAATTTTATTACACAAGGATTCCACTTATTCCCTCTGTGAACCCATTAAAATCTCTCTCCAAATCTAGGTTATATATCAGACTATTCTTGGCTTTCCTCTCCTCTTTCACAAATTCTAGGGTGGAGTAGTTACTTGCTTCTATGGCTCCCATCATTTCTATAGCAATAGCCAGTTCATCTTGAATAAAAACTCCCCTTCTTGGTTACTCTGACTTTTGAAGGATGAAATTATCATGAAGTCAAGGCAGGCTGCAATGATTTTTGTAGAGATAGCTTGAACAGATGTCTGAATAACTGAAGTCCCCTACCATTATGCTATTATGCTTCTGTGCTAGGTTTGTCATGTTTCTCAACTTTATCTATTGGCTTTCTTAGTCTGAGTGATCTAGGGCAGTTAAGTCAAACTAAAAAGAAAAAAAGATCCCTGTGGGCTGTGAGTTTGACAGCTCCGGTCTACACACTGGTGACAATATCATTTCTGGTTCTGGTTCTATTGACATTTATACAACGACTTTCTCCTGTTCCCACAAGGCTCCTGCTTTGGTTCCTAGATTTTCTCATATGAGTACATCTTCTTAACATACGTACTCATGCCCCCACTTTACTAGGTTTCTTTTGAATGAAGGGTGGGTCTGTACACACACACATTTATGCATGTATAGACACATATCTATAATATATGCATACACATACATATATCAATCCAGCATCATGTTCCAGTCATAGATTTCATCCTATCAAATCTCAAGTGATACTGTCTTACTTTAAGCTCATCTTGCTTATTATCCATTCTTTGGAAAACACTCACCAAAACTTGTATCTTTGTTCCAATATTACCTTTTTCTTGATGTCATATTTAAGAAAGTCACATTTCCCCATTCTATATTTCAGGCATTCCTGCCCTTTTACTCTTCAAAGTGATATAATAGTGACCAATGCCCTTCTGTGAGTTTTATGAGATCAATTTAAGTTTTAATCTCCTTAGAAGAAAAGTGTTTTGTAAATCTATTTATGCGATAAACATGCTATTTTCCACTATTTGATGGATTAAGATGTGTAAAAAAAAAAAACCTTAGGGATATTAAATGAATTTATCAAGTAACTGGAGTTTCCTGGTATACTATTTATCTTGTTTCCTAAAAGTATCATAACTTGTGTATTTAAATTGAGTTAATGCATGTGGAAAACTTTCAAAGTACTATACAAATAATAATTATCATGTTAAATACAGAAAAGAATCTGAATATAAGAATCCACTAAGAAACATACCATAATTCCCAAAGCCTTCAAAATGTTCAGTTTGCACATCGGACAAGTACAATGTTCACTAAGCCAGGGGTCCACACAGGATTTGTGAAAAACATGCCTGTTAAATAAAAAAGAATCTTATTATGGCAACCACATAGAATTAAACATTAATAACCAGAAGTCAAATAATTAAATATACAGTTAACTTTTTTGTTCGTTTTTGGAGCAAGAGGCAAGTCTCAAGAATAGTAGTGTTAGATGTTTACTAAAAAAAAAATTCTCAAGAAATGTCATGGAGTCACAACAAAGTCCTATAGCTCCCCGTTTTAGAAAAAGAACCCACTATCTCCACCACTACTACAATCAACTGTTGACTAACACTGATAAGACAGGCCCACTAGCCTAGCTGAAGCAGTAAGTCACCGTAGGTGATAGACTGGAAGCAGTTGGCATGTGTTAGCTCAAATCACTGCTACCATCATCTGCTTTCCCTCAGTCCTTGGTAGATACAGCCCAAGACACCAATGCTCAGGGGCTAAAAGGGCCTGCTAAACTTCTACTACCATTGCTTCAAGATCAGTTCCAGTAGCCATCATCAAGGAGAGACCCATCCACCAGTACTAATTACTGGCCAACTACCACTTTGGGACAGAGAAGTCAGCCTAGATGAAGTGGTAAGGAATTTTGAGGGAGAGACAGGAGTTTCTGCATGCCAGGCAAGTCAAACCACCTTGACTATCACCTATCCTTAGATGCTTATGGAGACAGCCCAAGGTCCTGAGCCTAATAGCCCCTGCAATTGTAATATGCAACAAAACAATGTCCCTGTTTCCAGTTTGGCTCTTGTAGGCATTATCAAGGGGAACAAACCTTGCGGAGAAGGGGTTCAATCTCTGTTCTCCCAATATCACCAACCACTGAACTGCCATGGATGGGCAGGTAGCCCAAGAGCCCTAGGAACCATTGCACCACAGACTAGCAGCTTTGCTTCCAGTCTGGACCCTGAAGTCACAGTCAAAGGAAGTAGCTCTTGTGAGGATGCAGCCTGGTAACTTCCTCTTCAGGTGTACACTTCCCATTTTCTCAGTAGCCACAGCTACTGAAGAGCCAGGAAAGCAAATTCTCATCACCAAAGTTCTTGCCACTGACAAATGATTCAACATCAGAAGCTGCTAGCTTTATTAATGGACATAACATTAAAGAAGATATATTATCTTCCACTTTGCTGCTATACCCTAATGACCATGGGGCCTCATCATTTGATTTGCTGATAAAACATTGTATATGTGTTATCTTCTCTAACTGGAATGTGAGTTCCATGAAAGGAGGGACCATCTTGCTTTTCTATTTGTATTCCCAGAGCTTAGCAAAACTGCACACACTAAGTGCTTGATGCTTTTCCATTTATAGTCCTGAGATACTTAAAACACCAGAAAAGAACATTTCCTTATGCAAAACAAAAGACAAAAGGAGATTTTGATATGAAATCATGAATCTCCACTTCATACAGCTTGCTTTTAAAAATACATATAAAATAAATTCTTCCCTTTAATTTTAAAACTGTCCTGCTTGTCTGTGATTCCTCCTGAATTTCCTTTTGTTGTCTTTTGTGCATGGAAAAAAATGTTATGACAGTTTTCTCTCTGGCATCATTACTGCTAACCTCTCTTACCCAGCCCTCTTCTACCCTTCAAAAATAAGAGAAAGAAGAAGAAAAAGCCCTCCTAATAAATAAGCATGGTAAAACAAAATGAATCCACACAGTGGTCATGTCTAAAAAACTACATCTTTTTCTGTGCCTTGTGCCCATCATCTCTCTGGCACAAGGTATGCAATAAATACCATCCCAGATGCTCTGGAGATGCTGCTAATCACTGTATTGTCTTCTTATACAACGCTGTTGTTCTTATATAAACTGTTGTTCTAGATTTGCTCACTTCCCTCTGCATCTGTTCACACTACTCAGGATCCCCTTACATTGTCTTTTATCGTTTCTTATGGCACGATAATATTCCATTACATTCATATACGACAATTTGTTTAGGCATTCCCTAACTGTCTAAGAGGAATCTGAGACACTCCTTTAGATTCTAGTTGTTTGCAATATTTTTTTCTTTTTACTCCTCTTTCAAAATCATGAAGTTTATTCTGCTTTTAACTATTCCTTCCCCAATATTATCCTTCCTCCCTTTCCTCCTTTCCCATTCCTTTTGTTTCCCCGCTGAATTTGATGTATTTTCATACCAAACTATTTATAAGTGAGTGTTCAACCCTTTGTTGTCTGTTTCAGATAAAAGTGAAGCTCATCTTATTCTTACTCCCTTATCCTTTCCTATTTCTACAATCTCTCTCTCTCTCTCTCTCTCTCTCTCTCTCTCTCTCTCTCTCTGTTTTCTCTCCCCAATTTTGAGAAATAACAGGTTTTTCCTTCTTTTAACACTCCCAAATTCCTTTCTTTACTCTCTCTTTTCCCCAAACCCTCAGGACAGAATTGATCTAACCTTAAGACCTCCATTTTTCTTATTTGATTTTATCAATATCCTTTGAAGATATTCAAGTTCTGAACAGACACTTAATTCTTTTCCCTCATGAGAATGTTAGCACTACATTGTCTCCTTCCAATCACTTAGTTAATTTTACCTTTCCAGGTTTTTCTTGACTCTTAGGTTTATATTTCCCTGTTCTTACTCAGCTCTGATCTATTCGTTAGGAATTCTCTATTCCATTAAAGGAACATTTTTCCTTGTAGGATTATACTCAGTTTTGCAGGGTAAGTTATTTTGGTCATAAGCCTCTCTTGTCTTTTAGAAATATTGTATTTCAAAACCTCTTCTCACTTAGAGTGGACATTGTCGGGTCTTAAGTAATTTTGGCTGCAACTCCTTGGTCCTTGAACTGATTCTTTCTACATGTTTGCTATATTTTTTCTTTGATGTGGAAGCCCTGAATTTTAGCTGGGACTTTTCCTTTTGGGTTTTTTTTCCATAAGATTATTGGATGATTCTATTTTTACTTTACCATTCTGAATACTTATCACTTATGCTTTCTTGAAATATAGTACTTAGGCTTTAAAAAAGAATCATGGTTTTTAAGGTATCCAATGCTTCTTAAATTATTTTACTTTCATTTATTTTCCAGCTCTGTTGTTTTTGGCATTAGATAGCAGACCTGAGTAGATTCAATACCGGATAAAGGAGTAATGATTATACATATTTATTATAAGGGTTTTGTTTTTCTTTAACAATGGGGGAGGGAAGTGGGATAAAGAGAAGATAGATTTTTAATTTTAAAAAAGTAGTCATCATAGGTTGATACCTAATCAGAAAGAGGTTGCTAGTGTTGTGACTCAAAGATCTATCCTTGGCCCCGTACCATTTAACATTTTGGTTACTCAGATGAAGCCATAAAGGTACACTTGTCAAATAGTCAGATGACACAAAATTGGGAGGAGTAGCCAATAGAATGGATGACAGAATCAGGATGCAAAAAACTTCAACAAGCCAGAATGCTGGGTTTTAGCAAATAAAATGAAATTTAGAGAAGGATAAATTTAAAGTTCTATACTTAGGTTAAAAAAATCAGTGTCGCAAGTGTTAGGTGGGGGAGATATAGTTAGACAATAAATAGTTTCTGTGAAATCAATCTTTTTAGTGGATCATAAATTCTATATAAGTCATTTATATGACATGGCAGTCAAAGAAGCTAATAACACACCAGGCTGCATCCAGAGAAGTAGAGTCAAGGGAGGTTAATTGTTTCATTATACTTTGTCCTGGTCAGGCCAAATCTGGAGTACTATAACTGTTCTGGGAATCACATTTTAGGGCAACCTGAAGCTTTTCCAGAAAAGGGAAAGCTGAGATAGACTGAAGATGTTATATGAGGACTGGCTGAAGGAACTGGGGATATTCAGCCTGGAAAAGAGATGACTTGGGAAGACCTGAAGGGCTGTCATTTAAAAGAGGGAAGGAAGGAAGAACTATGAATAATGGGTGAAATGAAAACTTTAGACTTCATGTAAGGAAAAGCATTCTAACAAATAAAACTATCTAAAAGTAAAATGGACTGACTTAGGAGAGAAATCCTCCTTCACTGGAGGTCTTCAAGCAGAGGTGAGATGATGATTTGTTGGGAATGTTGTGGAAGGGATTTTTGAGGGCATGGGTTGGACTATATGGCTTTTGAGGTTTTTCTAACACTCAGATAACACTAAAAGTTCATCTTCTAGGGTCAGGTGGAATGATTCTAATACCTTTTCTATTTCACATCCCTTCAAACACCTGAAGTTAGTTTTCATGTCCTTCTAAGTCTTTTCTTCTCCAGGAAAAACATCCATAGTTTTCCAACTTATCCTCTTATATTACAGCTTATTTCACATTAATCCCCTTTTAAAAAAAAAGGCTAATTTACATAGAACTTCAAGATTTACAAGTATCTTCTTAACCAAAAACACTTTATTCTGTGGGGTAAGTTGTAATATTCACCAACCTCCAAACCTGTCCCATATTTTCCCACTTCTCCATCTTTTCCCTTGATGTCTTCTAAACTCAGAATGTTCTCATTTCTATGTGTGACCACATTACCCATCAGTTTTTCTTTCTTTCTTTTTGGAGGGGGAAGGCAAGGCAGTTGGGGTTAAGTGGCTTGCCCAAGGTCACACAGCTAGTTAAGTGTCAAGTATCTGAGGCAGGATTTGAACTCAGGTCCTCCTGACTCCAGGGCGGGTGCTCTATTCATCACACCACCTAGCTGCCCCTACATTACCTATCTTTCAAGACCTAGCTTCATGCTACTTTTTCTACGAAACCTCTGATCTCAGCTGAAAGTAATTTTTCAGTCATGCTCTCCCAACATTTTGTACACTTCTTAGGCACTTCTAATTTCATTATATTTATCTGTTTATGTATTTTTATCATGTAAAGCTCCTTGAGGAAAACAGATTTAATTTTATCTAAACTTTGAATTAAGTCCATGAACATTATGAGGATCGTAGATAGGATCACAGATTTAGAGCTGGAAGGTATCTCAGAACCCTTCTAGCTTCACTCCCCTCCTTTACAGATGAGGAATAGAGGCCCAGAAAGTTAAGTGTCTTGCTCAAGGCATTGTACTACACCGTCTTCCTTAAATGTCATAATAAGCACTTACAAAATTTTGTGCCAATGCACCAATTAGATCCTTAAAGGTGAGACAAGACATCCATTCTAAAAAGAACCTTCCAAAATGAAAACAGGAAATTGAGTGTTGGCATCGCCACAAACTGGCCATGCTCCTCGGCAATTCATTTCCCCTCTCCAGCACCCATCTGTAAAAATGGTTTGGGGCAGGGGCTGGACTAAATAAATGGTGTTAAAGATCCCTTCCAGCTTTAACATTTCACAGTCTATGATCTCAAAAGTATTCTTCATTTAAAAACAAAATTGATTTCCATAACAGGTCAAACAAGGGCTTACTTGCAGGGCAGAATTCGGACGATATCATTTTGCTTGTAGCTCTCTATGCACACAGCACAATGATCAAAGTCTGGATCAGTTTCCTGAAACAAACAGCATAAGAGCAAGAAATAAGGTGCTGAAATTACATTCGCAACGAAAGAGAAACTGTTATTAGCAGACTTAGGATTCTGTAGTGACTACAAAATATCCAAGTTGTTTATGAAATAGGATGCTACAACAAAGGTTAAAATCACAATCACCATTTCACCAACAATCAACATTTTCACAAACCACAATCACCAAATTCACCATCAGTTTTTTCTAAATAATTTTCTAAATAACTCCTTTAACCCTTGTTGTCTGGCTTCTGCTTCTATCACAGTAATGAAACTGCTCTCTAAATCACTGATACCACATTAATATCAAATCTACTGAATTTTTCTTAGTCTTCACCTTCAACAGAATCTGATACTAACCTTCCTACTAACTCCTGCTTTGGCAGCACTTTCTTGGTGGTTCTATCTTCCTGACTGGTTTTTCCTCTATTTACTTCACCAGTATCTCCTTCCTTTCCTGCCCCAGAGCTGTAGGTGTTTTCCAAAGTCTTGACCTAGGACTTCTTCCCACTCTCTCCCATTTCTATGGCATCAACTGTTACTTTTCTACAAATAACTCCCAAATCAATATCTCCAGTCCTGATCACATTCCCAAATTCACATTTACAACAACTTGCCAGATGTATTTACTTGGATTTCCTACCAGCATTTACTCTACTTATCTAATATGAAACACTAGACCATCAACTAACTTTCCCACAAATTAATTTCTCTATCTGAAATTTCTATTTTTATCATTGGCACCATGATTTTCTTGTTCAACCAGGTTTCAAATAATCTTTGATCCTTCTTTCTCCTTTATACCTCTTTTCAACCATTCAACCAATCACCAAACCTGTCAATGCTTTGCTTTTCCCAGCATCTCCTGAATCCATTCCTTCCTACTGATTGCTTCCAACACTATTTTATTTTTTTTATCTTTTTGGAGGGGGAAGGTAGGGCAACTGGAGTTAAGTGACTTGCCCAAGGTCACATGGCTAGTAAGTGTTAAGTGTCTGAGGCCACATTTGAACTCAGGTCCTCCTGACTCCAGGGCTGGTGCTCTATTCATTGTGCCACCTAGCCACCCCCCAATATCCCTTTCAATCATCCTCACCTCATGACTGGGATGGGACCAAGAAAAGAGGCAGAGAGGGCCTGCCTATTCCTCATAAAATGCAGCCTGGCAGACTGGCCACAAATCTGTCTGTTCTAATCTTCCATTCAGCATGGGTTCTTGTTCTGCCAAACATGATTGCCTTGGGGAGCAGTAAAAGATGGCACTTATTTGTGGAGAGACAGATGAAGAGAAATACTGGTGGTGGAAGATCACAGAGTGTCAGAGTTGAAAGAGACACTCTCTACTCCCATTTCCATCTCTTGCTCTGGGCACAGTGAGCAAATCAATAAAGCCACTGATTTTGGAAAGGGCGTGTCAATCAGCTACCTTATGGATCAACTCACCATCTCTGTGACTTCTCATTCCAAAATCCCCTTACTTGGCCTTCACACTCCCTTTGATGTGTTGTATCTCCCTATTAGTATAGTATATTGCCCTAGTGTGCTGTACATAGTAATAGCAATATTGTGACGATAATCAATTGAGAAAGACATAGCTACATTAATCAGTATAATGATCTATGATCATTTCAAAGGAGTCATGATGAAAAATGCTATCCACCTCCCAAAAGAAAAGTGATGAACTCTGAGTGCAAATTGAAGCACACTTTTTACCGGATTTTTCTTGCACTATTTATTCACCCATTTATTTATGTGTCCATTTATTTGTGTATTTATTGAAGCACGGTTAATGTAGAAATATGTTTTGCATGACTTCATATGTATAATGGGCAGTGTATTTTTTGCCTACTCAATGGGTGGGGGAGGGGCAAATGGAAGGAGGGAGTTTGGATCTGAAAATAAAAATTAAACAACTAAAAAAACAGAATATAAACTCCTTGAAGGTAAGACCTGTTTCATTCTCATATGTGTATTCCTAGCATGTGGCACAGTGCCTAGCATATAGTTTTTTATGTTTCAACAAATATTACATGCTAGCATTTGATACGTTCTCTGGTCCTCTCACCATCTTGGTTTACCTTCTTCTGGATCTGCTTCATTTTGTCAATATTATTCTTAAAATGTAGCATCCAGAACTGAATTTTAGGTATGGTCTGAACAGGGGAGGTTACAGCTGACTGAGCTACCTCAGAAACTGACAGTAATGTGTACATAGTAGGCATTTAAGAAATTCTTGTTCAATCTGAGTAAGACATTTAGTCAGAGAAAAACAATGTTTTCCAGAGAAAGGCAGATGCAAGGTGTAATCATTTGAACAGTAATACTCAAAACTATAGGAACACAGATTTACAGATTTAGCACAGAACTAAGAGACTAATTTCATAACAACAACAACACTGTCAAGTCATTAAAGACTTAAGAACTCTGATCAGTGCTATGATCAACTGCAATTTCAGAGAGGCTCTGTGTTACCTACTTCTCAACACTATACTTTTTTTGCTTTATAATTTTTTCAGGGGAGGTTGGTTTTTGTTAGATTCAAGATGTAGAATAAGACATGTTTTTGGATTTGGCTGGGGTTGGAATTTGTTTTGCCTAACTATGCATACTCCTTACAAGAGTTTTGTTTTTCCATTAAAACGACAGGAGGTAAGAGGGAGAAATAAATAAATGCCTTATTTGAAAAAAAAAAACAAAAAACCCAACTAATGAGATGATTGAATTAAAGCGTTTTCTCTGAAATTGCTCATTATTCATTTCTTATAGAACAATAATATTCTCCATTACATTCATATGCTATATTTTGTTTAATCATTTTCCATGAGGTGGGTAACCTCCTCGGTTTCCAGTTTTTTGCTACATAAAAATATCTGACATAAAATTTGTACATGTGTCCTTTTCCTATTTCTTTTATATTTTGGGGATATAGGCCTAGTAGTACTATAGTTGGGTCAAAGAGTTTAGTGACTTTTGGGGCATAGTTCCAGAATAAATGGAACAAATTACAACCCCATCAATAGTACTTCAGTGTTCATGCTTTTCCAGACCCTCTCCAATGTTTATAATTTTCTTTTTTAAGTTTAAATTTAATTTTTTCTCAATTACATAAAAATAAAAATTTTTGACATTCATTTTTTTTTAATTTTGAGTTCCAAATTTTCTCCCTCCTTTAATTGGTTTCCCTCTCCTTGAGAAGGTAAGAAGTTTGATTATATATGTGCAGTCATGCAAAACATTTCCATATTAGCCATGCCACAAAAGAAAACAAAGACCAACTCCTCCCCCAAGAATAATAAAGCAAAAATAGTATGCTTCAATTTGCATTCATATGCCATCAGTTCTTTTTCTAGATACAGAGAGCATTTTTTACCCTAAGTCCTTCAGAACTGTTTTGGATCACTGTATTGTTGAGAATAGCTAAGTCATTCACAGCTGATCACCATACAATATTGCTATTACTGTATATACTGTTCTCCTGTTCTGCTCATTTTGTATCAGTTCATGTAAATCTTCCCATTTTTCTGAAAGCATTCTGCTCATTTCTTATCGCACAACAGTACTCCATCACAAGGATATACCACAACCCATTCAGCCATTCCCTTGGAATGTTTATCATTTTTGCCAGTACGATAGGGGTGAGCTGAACCTCAGACTTGCTTCAATTTGCAAAATTTCTTTAAAGATGAAAAAATTCAGGCCCATGTGGATTGCCCAAAGTCACAAAGGTCCTAAGTTTTAGAGACAGAATCCAAGTCCTCTAACTCAAGAGCCAGTGTATGTACCGATATACTATGCCACCTTCTTGTTGAGCCCTACTGAGGCAGCCCTTGAGGATCAATAGTCCAATTCATAGTTTATAGGACCACAGAAACTGAGGCCCAGAGGAGTGAAGGGACTCACCCAAAGCCACAGAGACAGAAAGTGCCAGAGCCAGGATCTGAAGTAATAAAACGTTATCAATTTGAATTAGAGGGGAATACAGTCTGAATTAACCTCAATTACAGAATATGATTTTTCAAGAAATGAAGTGGTTTTTTTTTTTTTTAACTTTCAAATTCATATGTTAAAATGAAAGCAATGAGAAATCCTTGGGGGAGAACATAGTTTAATTGATGAATGAGAATGAACTGCTTATACATAATGAGTAGCTTTTGAGTATCTGGAAATAATTTTCCCTATTAAATTAGGAAATATCTATTTCAAGTTTGAGTACAGTGTCCCTTTCGAAGATATTTCTCCCAAATTGAAATAAGGTTGTGACTTCAAATCAACCCAGTCTGAATTGTTCAGTTTAACAAAGGACTTTATTAAACGTCTTTTATTTGACAGGTACTGGATACTAGGGATACAAAGACTACAAATAAATAAGAATGCTATATTCTTATTAGCTTTCACTCACAGAAACTACGACAAGTTATTATGACAAATTTTATTTATTAAGACAAATTTTTGTTTCAATTAAACTTTGAAGTCTTCAGTAAAATTATAAAATGAAGAAATATTTGGAATATGTCCAAATATACCAAACAAAATTTAGAATAAAAATGGCACATTTGTTTACAAATTTCAGTGTCTCCAGAGCTTTCACACACACACACACACACACACACACACACACACACACACACACACACACACATTGTATGACAAGGTAAATCTGCAATTTACTTTAGAATTTTGGTATAAATGAACATTGAGAACAGTTGCTAGTAGAGGAAAAGTAAGTAAAAGGTATAAGATATCATAGTACTAACAGTATAGGATAAGTATTTCTATATTTTGAAGTATTTCTTTTTTATATGTAGTATACTTGTAATCCAAATATGTTAAGCCAGACTACAGAGGAATACAAGTGACTTTTTTTAGAAGGAAAAATTAAAATAGTCAAATAAATAATTTATTGAAAAAGAAATTAATGGCATATTTTAAACTTTAGGTTAACAAGATAAAATAACGATCAGACTATAATCTAAGATTCAAGACCTCTTCTTTCTGAAGAGTGTCTATTATATCTTTTTATACTGAATCCCCTCAGCATAAATATATGATATATACTAAATGTTTATTTATATACTACCTGAAAATGGATCTCTGGTTTTTTATGCATGATGACTACAAAAGAATGAACACATTTTTCACCATATTAAGTGCCTAATGGATAGTACTGGGTTTGGAATCAAGACCATCTGGATTCAAATCCCATCTCTTATGCTTACTGGCTTTGTAACCATGGCCAAGTCATTTAACTTTGCTGAGCCTGTTGCATCATCTATAGAATCTAGAGAGTGGTATGACAGATGATTTATTTCTTCCTTCACAGGTTTGTTGCAAGGGTAAATGACTATACATGTAAAACCCTAGATTATACATGTAGAACACTAGTTCTGATGTTCTTCATATCATACCTTACCAGATGATGGGTGTATATTTAGGCTAAAAGATCACTGAACTGCATTTTCTAACTTAAATTCCAGACCTAAAAATCCTTTTCTGAATTTGAACCAGGTTGCCTCATGGAAATCACTCTGTGATAATGAATTTTTCTATTTCAAAGATTCATGGATAAAATGAATACCTGATTATAACAAATCCTGCTGCTCTTTGGGACCAGCTTGTTGCAGAAGAGCATCAAGATGCAAGTACCATCTTGTGGGACCTTATTCTTTATCATGTCATCAACTAAAAAATATGCTTTCACAATGAAATGCTTCACTGTAACCAGGGCCTTCTAGCTTTCTGTACCCCACTCTACCCCACTATCACCTCCCCCAAATTCTGTCTTCTGCCCTAGGACCTAAATTCATCCTTCTCATTTGTATTTCCAGAAATTCTTTGATCTTCCACCCCTTCTAGACTTCTGGAATACAGCACGATACAGAGGAAAAGAGTGCTGGATCTACAAATCAGATGATTTGACTGAATCCTGGCTCTGCTTTGACTGCTAGGAAAGTCAATTATTCTCTCTGGGCCTCAGTTCCTCATATCCATAATTAAGGGGTTGGGCTAGATGATCCGTTTCAGGTCTATATATGTGATAAAGTTAGACATGTTTGATCCCCCATATCAACAAAGGAATGTTTTTTGTTAATAGTGAATATATATTTGGACTAGAATCAAGTCAACATTTTTTAGGGGGATTTGGAAGCTAATGTATTACCATGGTACATTATATGGATTATGGGTAGTTTCTGCATATTTTTTGACACTGGAATTTAGCCTTTGCAACTATAACTTTGATATTGTTCTTTGAAGTTTCCTGCTTTACATGACATCTGGAAGAGTGAAGAGCTCTGAAGGGCCTTCAGTTGCTTATTTACCTCCCTGGGCTTAAGTGAGCAAACTAAGAACTTGGTTCACATAAGTGAACCTGTAAGGAAATCCAACCTTAGGCTCTATGACCAAGCCAAGACCTGAAGAATGTCTAAGCAGTTCCCTCTTTTCAATGGTAGCAGGGAAAAAGATCATAACATAAATTCTGACATGGTTTGAAGCAGATAGGAAGAGAATTAAGTTCTTTTATCTGCCCAACAATTCAGGAAAGCTGACTCTACTTGGAAAAAAAAAAAGGAGTCAGAGCAGGCTAAAGCCATTTCAACGATATTAATGGCAGCTAGGTGGTATAGTGGAATCAAGAAGACTCATCCTTTTGAACTCAAATCTGGCCTCAGACAATTATCAGCTGTGTTACTCTGGGCAAGTCACTTAACCCTGTTTGTCTTTAGTTTCCTCATCTATAAAATGAGTTGAAGAAGGAAATGACAGACCACTCCAGTATCTTTACCAAGAAAAACCCAAACCGGGTCATGAAGAGTCAGACATGACTGAAAAATGACTGAACAACAACAACAAAATGGCAAGAGAATTTATCCTTTGGGAGAGCTAGAGACTTGTGCAAAAAGTTTCTGAATGACACAATGGAGCCAAAACTTGAAAGGGATATTTGTCTGAAAGGATATATTATCTCTTTAAAAAAAATAACAAATCAAACTAAAACCATAACAGAAGTATTTTTGCACACCAAAACAGAAATTAATCTTCATTTATTATTTGACATTGTAAAATTTCTTCATATCATACCTTATCACCCTTCTTTACTGTTCTTGTTGTCAATTTGCTGATGGCTTTCTTGGCTGCATCTCCAAGGCGACGCTATACAAATTGAAAAGAAAAAGCAGGTATTAAAATGTCATGGCTTCAAACAATTTTTTCTTTTAAATAATTTAAATTGTTCAGGTACTAATATCCTGCCTCACTCTCTCTGCCACATCATTCAGGTCTCAAGAGTAAAAGATTCCTAAAAGGGTTCCAAATTTAGAAATGGGCAGCAGCCAGATTCTAGGAGCCAGATGAAGACAGACAGCAGCTGTGGTGGAATGGATCACTTGTCCAGAACTGCTATGACATCAGACATCCCAAAGAAGTAAAATATTTCAATTGTATTATTAAGAGAATCAAGTGTCAAGAGTTACCACTGCATACAGAAGTGGGAAAAGGTCCCATATGTGCAAAAATATTTATTGCAGCTCTCTTTGTGGTTGCAAAAAACTGGAAATATAGGGGATGCCCATCAATTGGGGAATGGCTGAACAAGCTATGGTATATGAATGTAAT
>JAQQSV010000738.1:0-29752 GCA_028646515.1 Pseudochirops corinnae
GTTATGCTTCAGTCTCCATTTAAACTATAGTCTTTCTATATCTTTCTCTGAGTTTAGATATCTCCTTCCATCCTGAGGCTTGTAGAGTTGTCTTTTAGCTGTGTGTTGTTGAGGATAGTCCAGTTTATCAAGGTTGTCTACTTTCCTTTGCTATTACTACTGAGGGCACCACCATCCTCCTAGTCCCCCAAGCTCCCAACCTAGGAATCATTCTAGACTCTTCACACTCTCTCACCCCATGTAAACAATCTATTGCCAAGGTCTGCTGATTTTACCTCTTCAGACTGTGAATATGCCCCTTCTCTCCCCTGGCACCCCATCTCCCCCACCCCCGCCCCATGAAGGCCCTCATCCCCTCATACCTGGACTACTGTAATAGCTCCTAGTGGCTCTGCTTGCCTTAAGTCTCTCCCCACTCCACTCCACTCTCTAGTTAGCTACTAAAGTGATTCTTCTAAAGGGTGGGTCTGATCATGTCACCACCCTCTACTCAATAAACACCAGTGGCTCCCTACGGCCTCCAGGTCCAAACACAAAATGTCCTGTTTGGCATTCAAAGTCCTTCATAGCTTAATCCCCTCCTACCTTTCCAGTCTTCTCACACCTTACTCCTTGACGTGTATTCTTCCATCCAATAGCAGCCAGGAGGGTTGCTCCATGAACTAGACACTCCATCTCTCAGCTCTGGGCATTCTCAGGGGCTGTTACTCCTCCTCCTCCACTCAACCTATGGATCTCTCTGGCTTCCTTTAAGTCCCAGCTAAAACCCCACCTTCTATGGGAAGCCTTTCTCCATTCTATTAATTCCACTGCCTTTCCTCTGTTAATCATTTCCTTTTTATCTTCTATGGGGTGACTAGGAGGCATGGTGGATAGAGCACTAGGCTTGGAATCAGGAAGACTCATCTTCATGAGTTCAGATCTGGCCTCTGATACTAGC
The DNA here is from genome assembly GCA_028646515.1 of Pseudochirops corinnae. Taxonomy (NCBI): domain Eukaryota; kingdom Metazoa; phylum Chordata; class Mammalia; order Diprotodontia; family Pseudocheiridae; genus Pseudochirops; species Pseudochirops corinnae. The sequence goes on from JAQQSV010000738.1 coordinate 941, forward strand.
TGTGTGACCCTGGACAAGTCACATCACCCTGTTTGCCTCATCTGTTTCCTCATCTGGACGAGGTGGAGCTGGAGAAGTAAATGGCAAACCCCTCCGGTATCTCTGCCAAGAAAACCCCAAATGGGGTCATGAAGAGTCAGACGTAACTGAAACAAGCGAACAACAATAATAATTTATCCTGTACATAGCTTGCTTTGTATATATCTGTTTGCATGTCATTTCCACCATTAGATTGTAAGATCCTTGAAGGCAAGGACTATCTTTTGTCTTAGTTTTTGAATCCTTAGTGCTTAGCAGAGTGCCCTGGCACAAAGTAGGTACTTAACAAATTTTTATTGGTTGATTGATATTAAGTATACAAATTAAAGAATCATGGTAAAGCTGAATCAAGGAACATGCCCTCTTAGAGATTTTCAAGGACATTCTCCTTTCCCCCACCCAAAGCTTTGGAAATGCTATGCTGAACTCTAGTCTTCCTGGAATTCCAAATATTTCTGTTTTCAAAGCCAGGCAGTACCAAGGTCACTGGGAAAACTACCTTGAGCTGATTTTCCTCCCATGCAAGGAAGTATGAGGACAGGTGGGAATTGGGGATGAAGGTCTCATGAACTAGTTTAAATTTAGGGCAGACAGAGAAATGCCGAGCCCAACCTCCAAGTCTCCTCCTTTCCTATCAGAATATAGAATGCTTTCACTAGAATCAGGATGCCAGAGAAAAAGATTTCCTTATAGAACTTCAAGAAGCAGAAGACAATGAGGGGTGGCTAGGTGATGCATTGAACAGAGCACTGGCCCTGGAGTTAGGAGGACCTGAGTTCAAATTTGGTTTCAGACACTTGACACACTTACTAGCTCTGTGACCTTGGGCAAGTTGCTTAACACCAACTGCCCTGCCTTCCCCCCTCCAAAAAAGCAAACAAAAAAAAAATAGAGAACGATGAAGTGAGTCCTTGGCTAGTTGACTAGCTCTAGTCAAAAATTAGTGTGGTGCAGTAGATAGGGAATTAATTCTGAGTAAGGGAGACATAGGTTCAAATCCTGCCTTGGATACTTATTATCCAAGTGCATGACCCTTTCTTTGCCTCTTATATTTTAGTCTCCTCATCTGTAAAATGGATATTATAATAATAGCATCTACCTCCCAGGGCTATTATAAGCATTCACAAGCTTTTAAGGGCTGTTGTTGCTGATCCTTAGTTTTCAAAAAGGGCCAGTGACATTATGAGGTGATATCTTGACTTGGGAGTGAACTGGATTTCAGTGAGGCAGAGTTGCACAAAGTCACAAGTCTCACTCTCTTCTCCAGAGTCATCAAAGTCCAGTGGCAGGACAAAAGTTAAGACCGCTGGGGATGGCCCAGGATGCACTTGGATGATCTTGGCGTCTTTGGAGTCTGATTGAGCTTTAAACACTCCATAGCCCCTTCTGCAGCTGCCTTCATGGTTCTTGGTACAAATTGTTCTCATCCACCCATTTCACCAGAGGAAGTCTTCACTTGCATGGGGTAGACACCCTAATAACTCACTAATTCGTTTGGGCCTGTTGGTTACCCTCAACCTGGATTAGCCCATCTGCTAAAAGGGTTTATCAGAGTGTGGCTATGGCTTCCTGGAGCCTTCGGTGAGAAGTGGGTGACAGGCAAAGTAGGTGAGCAGTCCTCCCACCAGAGATGCCAATCTTCCCTGAACACAGGCGCTACATAAATGTTAGCTAATACTGCGTGACTGTAGGTAAGTCATTTTACATGTCAGTTTCTTATCTATACTAGAAAGTAGGAATGAGGACAGGACCTGTGGTTTTGGAGATATAAGAAATTTCCTCTATCAACGCAGGTTGGTGCCTTCTCTGAAACTTTCAGAACTGCTTAAAGACCTGAGAGGCTGAGTAAGTTGCCAAGGGTCTAGTGCTAGTGCTAGTCTCAGGGCCAGATTTTTATCTGTTACATCATTTTGCCTTTCTCTATAAAATGGGGCTAATTGTTGGCCTTATCTCATAGGATTTCCATGAGGCTCAAATGAAATGATGCACACAGTGCTCTGTGAATTTTACAGTACTGTCCAGTAATATTGTCTCCTTCGAAAGCTTTCCTCTCCCTTTAGCATGAGGTAGTGAGCAGAATCCTGAACATGGAGTTAAGCAGGCTTGAATCTGGGGTCTGTTTTAATCACATCTGTGTGACTCTGGGCCACTCATCATTGGGCCTCAGATTTCTCGTCTGTTAAATGGATGTAATAATAGCACCTACCTGTGAGGAACTGTGAGGACCAGCCAATCAACAAGCACTTATTAATTACCTGTTTTGTGTCAGACACTTAGCTAGGCACCAAGAAGACAGAAATGAAAGAGTTCTTGCCTTCAGGGATGTGTGGGTAAATGTTTAACAATTGGCTCCCTGAAAAGCAGAACGCACATTTAAACTTAATTTGCATTCTTAACATTTTCCCCCCATCACTTTCTTAGGCTTAAACAAACAAAATAAAGCCCTGATCTGTAGCATTTACCAATTTCTGAAGTATAAACAGTCATAGTGAAATTTTAATGATTGGCTCTCATGAATTGGTTTGAGTTGACTCCAGCAGACTCATGCCTACATTCCTAAGAATTGAATTAAATAATTTTATAAGGTTTTTATCAAACCATAAAGAGCTATATAAATTCAGCTATCATCATTGGCATCACATGGTCTGCTTGGGCTCTCTGGTCTTCCCTGAAGTATCAAAAGGGATAAGAACTTTAATGTACATCTGGATACAGGTTAAGATGAATTGGGAAAGAAAATTATTTGGACCAAAAATGAAAGAAAATGAGCCTTTTGACTCATGTGTGAATTGGAGTTAAATGAGGCAGTTATTGTAGGCTTCACTCTCTCTTCCAGAGTCATGGGAATTCAGTGGTAAGACAAAAGTAAAGATGCTCAGATAGCAGGGGATGACCTTGATGTCTTTGGCATCTAACCAAGCTTTATATGCTCCATGGTGCCTGCTTCCACTACCTGGATGGCCATTGGAACAGATTGTTCTCATCTGCCCATTCCACTCAGGGAAGTCTTCACATATCCCCTAACTCACCAATGGGTTTGAGACCCATTAGTTATCCTCAACCTGCTTTAGCCTGTTTGCAGAGAAGGTTTTATTGGAGTGCACATTATGGCTTCTTGGAGCCACAGGTGGGAGCTGGGTGGCAGGGAGACACCAAGGGTGAAAAGCCACCCTGAAAAGGGCAGGAAAATAAAACACTATATACAAGGTTATGAATATTCTGATTATAAAAACTGCCCAAGTCAGAACTTCTTAAGTGAAGACTGTAAAATAGTCAAGGCATGTTTCCAGAGGATAGAATTGGAATTAAGAGCTAAATGCTTGACCTGAACCTTTATCAAAGCTCCTCCTGTCTCAGGGGATTAACAAGCTAACTTCCTGTCTTTAAAGCATCATCCCACAGGAGAATAGGGTGTTCTAGCCATCAGTGCTACTTAATGTGATTGAGGAAGACTTTTATGTAAATTGCTTGTGACAAGTCAACTGCTTGGGCGCTCCTCCCAGCACCCCTACCTTGCTTTCTTAGGGAGAAATGTAGAGTCTTTTAATACTCAGAACTCAGAGATTCTTTCATCATGCTTCCTATGATCATGCCATTTGAGGCCTTTTAAAAATGAGGTCATTATATTTGACCGGTCAGTTTGATAGATATAGTTCAATAGTCTTCTTCCTTGCTCTGAATCTATAGGGACACTCATCAGTCTTCAGATCAATTCAGTTCAATCTATACATTCATCAGGTGCTTAAAATGTACCAGGCACACTATGTTAGGCATTGGTATACAAAGAGAAAAATATAACAGTCCAAGAGAGTACTAATAATTGGGGGTGGGGGCAGGTGGAATTTACAAAAGAAAATAGCACCAGAGCTGTGTTTTGAAGGACGCAAGGGATTCTGGGAGGCAGAGGTGAGGAGGGAGAGCATTCCAGATGTGGGAGAGCCTTCACACAGGTACAGAGAGGCAGGAGAAGGAGTGACATGTACAGAGAACACCTAGTGGGTGGATCAGTTCAGTTGGAATGGAGAGAGTGCATGAAAAGAAACAGACTTAAGTTTTCCTTGTGGCTTTATCTGCACCTTTCACCAAATCAATGAAGAAAGGGTGAATTCAGGCTTGCTTTTAGTGTAGGAGAAAGAAGAATCAAAGAATTTAGAATCAGAATGAACTGTATAGATTAGAGATGTCAAATCCACTTCCCTAGTGTAGCCCAGGCAAATAAAATTTTAACTGGAAAATGATTAACAAAATAAATAAAGATATGGAACAATACAGATAATGTTAATCTCTGGTTTCCTAAGTCAATATGTGGCCTGCAGGAATTAATTTCTATTCAAGTTTGATACCACTGATACAGGTGAATAGATGACCATCCTTACACACACACACACACACACACACACACACACACACACACACACACACACACACACACTGTCTGTATCTTGGATATACCTGACTCTTTACAAAGTGATAGTTAGGTGGTGCAGTGGCTAGAGGGCCCAGGTTTGGAGTCAGGATGACTCCTCTTCCTGAGTTTAGATATGGCCTTAGACACTTGCTAACTGTGTGGTGCTGGGCAAGTCACTTAACCCCATTTGCCTTAGTTTCCTCATCTATAAAATGAGTTAAAAAATGAAATAGCAAACCCCTCCAGTGTCTTTACCAAGAAAACGCCAAATGGGATCATGAAGAGTTGGACACAACAAAACAAATGAACAGCAATAAGAACACTTTCCATAGTGTCTCTCTCATTATTAGAGTGTAAGCTCCCTGAGGGCAGGGACAATTTTTTTTTTTTTTTGCCTTTAGTTATATCCTCAGAACTTAGCATCATGACTGACTGATCTGGTCTGAAACTGAGGCTCTCCTTTTTTTTTTCCTTAAAGAACTCAGCATTTGTTTCTTTGGGCATCTCAGCCAAGAGAAGAATTTCTTCCCATTTACTCTCTGAATGCTTTCCCATGCCATAAAACCACATATCTCCTGAGTGCCTGAAGTTATAAAATATCTGCCATGTGATATTTGAAAGGTTTACAGAGTTTTTTGTAGATAATAACTGTGAGAGCAGGAGGGTGTAGTGGATAGAGCCAGCCTTAAAGTCAGGAAGGCTGGGGGTTTGAATCCTGCCTCAGATACTGGTGGTTGTTGTTGTTGCTGTTGTGACGACATGGGTTGGTATGATGAGACAAATCACTTAAAGTCTCAGAGCCCTAGAAAACTCTTTAAGACCATAACCTTCTGAGTAAGTACAGCCTTCAGTGGTGGGGGACATTCTGTCATTCTGAGTCCCCCCCCCCCCAAAAATAGCAGGTTCAGTATCCTCCTCCCTTCCCTGGTCCCAAGCAAGGTTTCAAAGAGCTTTCCTAGTCATTGTTGTTTAATTGTTATACAATCTGGTAAATTAGACAGGGCAGGAACTATTAACCCCATTTTGCAGATGAAAAAACTGAGGGCATGTCTAGTAGGCAGGAAGTCATACAACTAATACTTGAGACCAGAATCCAGATGATAGATGAGGAACCTGAGAATCAGAGAAGCTTCAGTCTCTGAAGAATTGAGGGTAGAAAATTCAACCAAGTTAGTATACCATTTTTTCTTAAGAAAATGATCAGAAAAGATCTATATTCTTTCTCCTTTACATAAAAATTATACTAAAACGTCATTCAGATCCTATTTACCAATCAATAAGCATGGATTTAGTGCCTACTCGGTGCCTGGTATTGTGCTGGGTGATCCCTGAGGATACAAAGACAGAAATGAAAGAGTTTTTTCCTTCAAAAGTCTGTACTCTAATGGAGGATACACATACACACACATAAGTATGTATTATAAAATATATGCAAAGCATTTGTTTTAGGCAAAACCAGCAACTTCATTGATCTAGGAAACTCCCAACTGAGGAAACTCTATTCACTAACGCAGATCAGTATCCCAATTTATACTCTTGGAGAACTGCTGAGGGTACTTTGGGGTTAAGTGACTTGTCCAGGGTCACACAGCTGGTATGCACCAGAGGTAGGGCTTGAACTCAGACAAGCTCTTGCTCTCCACTATGTCACACTGCTTCTCACAAAATAAATATAAGATAATTCCTCCCCGTCCACTCCTGGGAAGGCCCTTCTTTGTGGTTTCAGTAGAAAACAGAATCTGCTTTCCTTTTTGTTTTGGCTCTCTGGTGCCTAGTATGGTGCCTGGATTATAGCAGGTGCTTTAAAAAATGCTTCTTGAAATTGATAGCATGTTGAATTTTGACTTCGTAAAACTGGAATTTCCATTAAACCTGGATTATACGGAAGCTTGACCCTATTGCACATAGGATTACAGACTTAGAGCTGGGAAGGAATTTAGAGGTGGTCTCGTTTGACCTTCTCATCTTACCTCTTGAGAAGTGGATTTGTCCTAAGTTATAGAAGGACTGAGTGGGAGTGCCTGACTTTGAACTGAGGTTCTCTGAATCCAAACTCAGCTCTCTTTCCCTTGTACTAGTTGGGAAAGGATTCCCCTCCCTCTTGCTCAGCTGAAGTGAGTCAGAGGAATCCAACATGGAAAAGAAGAGCTTAGTTTGTTGAGAAAGCTGCTCAGTAGCCTGGTAATCCCCTTGTGGTTCAGTCTACCAGCGATATCAGGCAATTGTACATGAATACCCTTCTCGAATTTTGCTTCCCTCAGATTAGGTATCATCTGATGGTTGTCATGGAGATGGAAGCAATGCTAACAAAGCTTAGCCCCCAAGGGCTTTACAACAGGGAGCCTGGTTCTGGTGTATTGAAATCACTGGGGAAGCAACATGGCTTCTCGGCGGGGATGAAACATGGAGAGCAAAGGGATGCTGGGAGGAAACTTCCCATCAACAAGGGGACAGAGAGAACCCAGACTCTGCTGTGGCATGCAGTGCTCTCGCCCTGCTTCCTGGCTGTCACATCTCTTAGCTTGCCAAACTGGGTCATGGGATCATAGGATTAGAGTTCTACAGCTGGTCCGTCTATCTAGACAAGGAGTGGGGAGCATGTGATCTCAAGGCCCCTTCTCTAGACTGATCCTCTCACTTTATAGATTGATCAGTCAATCAATAAACATTTATTAAGCACCTACTATGTGCCAAGCACTGAAATTGAGGCCTCAGGGATGTGATGTGACCTATTTGAGGTCCTACTGACCCTTCAAAGCTAAGTTCCCCTCCCCCAAAAATGTGTGTGCTAGTGGGAGGGGTGGAAACAGTGTTAGATTTGGAGTCAGAGGACATGAATTCAAATCCTGCTCCAATCATTTGCTCCCTATATGGCCTTGGAAAAATCACCTTCACCTTTCTAGGCCTATGTTTCTTCATTTATAAAATGAGGGATTAGACTAGATAGCTCTACCAATCCTAATTCCATTATCCTGGGATTCTTTGAGTTGGGTTTGATTGGGTTTAATTCTACTGAATTATATCAGTGAAATCTATCTGATTCTTTGACTTGAGTTTAATTCTATTATCCTAGGATTTTTTAAATTTCTGGCCCCCCCCCCCCCCCATACCTTGGGAAGAGGCAGTGTGTTATAGTGCAAAGTATTAGGTTAGAGATCTGTCTTTTGTAATTATCACCAGCATACCCTTCACTAGGGCACATGAGTTCTCTGGGTCTCAGTTTCCTCATCTGTAAAAAGAAAGCCTCTGAGGTCCCTTCCAGCGATTATCCTATGATTCCCAGAAGACCATAGACAGATGAAAGTGTTCTCATCTAGTCCAATCCCTTCATTTTCCAGATGAGAAAATAGGTCCAAAGAGGATTCAGACAATTTGCTGAAAGTCACAGAGGTAGGGTAGGGATCCCCCCTGGGTCCGGATACAGCATCCTTTCCACTTATTAACCATGTTCTTAGGCAAGTCGCATCACTTCTTCAGGACTCAGTTTCCTTCTCACATGTACAAAAATATTTATAGCAACTCTTTTTGTGGTGGCAAAGAATTTGAAACTGAGGGGATGCCCATTAATTGGGGAATGGCTGGACAAGTTATGGTATATGAATGTGAAGGAATACTGTTGTGCTATAAGAAATGATGAGCAGGGGCAACTAAGTGGTGCAGTGAATAGAGAGCACCAGCCCTAGAGTCAGGAGGACCTGAGTTCAAATCCAAACTCAGACACTTGACATACTTACTAGCTGTGTGACCTTGGGCAAATCACTTAACCCCATTGCCTTGTATTCCCCCCTCCAAAGGAAAAAAAAGAAAAGATGAGTAGGCAAATTTCAAAGAAACCTGGAAAGGTTTACAAGACCTGGTGAGTGAAATGAGCAGAACCAGGAGAATACTGTACATACTAAGTACGTAGTAACAACAACATTGTTTCATGATCAGCAATACAGTCTGGACACAGGAAATCTCATCAACTCTGCATATTTTCAAGAAATGAACTGAATGAAATTTTCAACAACATTTTATTTAATTAGCATGAATGAGATTTCATAGGAAGATATAGGAGATATAGGAAATTTCATTAATTAAATTAAATTAATCTCATTAATAGGGAAAATAGTCCCCAATAGCTAATGAAAGTTTTTATTCCATATGAAATTGTCATGGCTAAAATTTATGCTAATTAAATAAATTGTTGAAAATTTCAATTATTTCATTTCTTGAAAATATACATAATTGATGAAATTTCCTATGTGTTCAGACTTTAAGGATACCCTGTTACAATGATCCAGGATAATTCCAAAAGACTCATGATGGAAAATGCCATTCACATCCAGAGAAAGAACTATGGGGTCTGAAAGCAGATGGAAGCAAGACTATTTTCTCTTTTGTTGTTGTTTTTTTTAAAAAAAATTTCTCATGGGTTTTCCCTTTTGTTCTGATTCTTCATTCACATGATTAATGTGGAAATATGTTTAATGTGACTGTACTTGTATTGCCTCTGTCATATTACATGCCATCTTAGGGAGGGGAGGGATGGAGAAAATTTGAAATCTTATAAAAATGAATGTTGAAAATTATCTTTACGTGTAATTGGAAAAATAAAATACTATTAAGTGGGGACCAGGGCTGGGTGGGAGAAAGAAGATTTAGTTTCCTCATCCAGAAAATGAAGTCCCTTCTACGCCTGAAAGTCTGCGATCCAAAGTCCCAGCTCTGCCAAGAAGCCTTCCCTCCCCACTCTCCCCCTCTCGAAATTCCGACAGTAGCACACAGTCATTAGCTCCCAATTTAGAACTTCATCACACACTGTCTGGTTATTGTTCTCCAGGTATTTCATCTATGCAGCCCTTACCTCAGCAGCTTTTCCCTAAGCTCCTAATCTCTTCAAAGGAGATTTGCATTCCCCCCCACATCCCAACTCCTAGGATAGGAGCAAGGCAGAGTACACTAACTAAATAAATATTTGTCTGTTGGAAGAGGAAATATTTATTTAAAATCAGGTCCATAACTCAATTCAACGACCATTCATTAGGCTCTGTGCTAGGCACTGTAGACTCATAAAAAGAAAAACCCTAAACAGCCTTGTCCTCAAGGAATAGAAGATTCTATTTTGCAGGGAAACAATGAAGACCCAAGTATATGGATACAAAGTAACTTTAAGAGGGAAAGATACAAGATATACACAAATCAGTAACCACAAAGGATATACAAAGTATCAAAGTCATTTCAAAAGGGAAAGAACATGAACAGCTGAGCAGGGAGGGTCTTTGAAGGAAGTAAAGTGTGAGTTCTTTGAAGGAAGGTCAGGGTTTTGTAGGGTGGAGGAAAAGAGGGAGTGTGTTCCAGGCATGGGGGATTGTCTATAGAAAAGCGCCAGCGGTAGGAGATGGGATGCTATGGAGGGGGAACAGAAAAACCTTTATTTTAAAACCAACTCTATTAAGTTAGAATGTCAGATCATGATATATTTATCTCCTCAGTCATGATCTTAAGTTAACTGGGGGGCTGAGAGAAAATTTCAACTCTGTTACAAAGGATTGACAACCTCCTTCCTCCCCATCTTTTCTATTAGCTGAACAATTCCCAGCTTCACAGACTTTGAGCTGGAGAGGACCCCGAAGGTCATCTTGTTATAGTTTCATTATAGAAACTGAGGAATGGAGAGAATGACTTACCTAAGGTCACACAGCCAGTAAGAATCAGAACCTTGTCATTACATTGCTGATACAACTTTTGCTGGTTCATTATTGGCTAGCATTTCCAGTCCAAACTTCTGTTTCCCTTTTAAAACCCTCCACAATTTGATGCTAACTTACTTCTAGAATCTTAGGGCAGCTAGGTGGTGCCATACAGCACGGAGTGCCAGGCCTGGAGTCAGGAAGACTCCTCTTCCTCAGTTCAAATCTGGCCACAGACACTTAACTAGCTGTGTGACCTTGGGTAAGTCATTTAACTTTGCCTCAGTTTTGTCATCTGGAAAATGAGCTGGAAAAGGAAATGGCAAACCACCTGAGTATCCTTGCCAAGAAAACTCCAAGTGGGCTCATGGAGAGTCAGACATGATGGAACAACAACAAACAACTATGATTATTATTATGTAAAGCACTTTCTATATACTATATAAACACCAGCTATTATCATTAATATCTAGTAAACAATATGTGCTCTGTATGTATGTGTACACAGTACACATATATGTATGTGTGTGCATGTATGTATGAATGTATATACATCCATGCACAACTCATAGTCTTAGAGAGTTGCCTGTGACACCAAAGGTTAAAAGACTCACCCAGGGCCGCACAACTAGTAGGTGTTACAGGCAGGATTTGAACCTGAGGCCAATGTTCTTTTGACTTGTCCATGTTGCTTTTTATATGTCACAAAGAAGGAATAAAAAAAAATGAGTTTCATGTCTGACTGACCAGGCATCCCTTTGTTCTACGCAGAAGTCATTTTTCTCACTGTCTGTTCCAACATATCTCGATTGCTTATTTCCCTCTTGCACACTTGATTCAGAGCAAAACTGCAGTAGAGACATTTGCAATCATATTGGTGCTCGCACACACAGCCCACTGGGTGCTGCTCTAGCATGTGTGATGAAGAGTGAGCCTAGAAGAGCAGGATGGAGGCACCCATAACATTCTACAAACCAAAGCAATGTCTTGAAATGTGTTGGCGAATACATATAGGGATGTAGAACAGAGACAGCATGGACCAGAGGAGAGAGCATGGCGTTGAGGGTCAGGAGCCTTGGTTTCCATTCCTGGAATTTTCGCTTGCTCTCAGGATGCATATGTTTTATATGTATATTGTTTACTGTGCCAATTCCCTCTCCAGCTCATTTTACAGAAGAGGAAACTGAGGCAAACAGGGTAAGTGACTGGCCCTGGGTCACACAGCTAGTGTCTGAGGCCAGATTTGAACTCAGGAAGATAGGTCTGCCTGACTTCAGTGCTTAAGGAATGTTTGTTGAACTAAATTGGATTGTGGCAGCATAGAAATGGCAGAGAGAAGTAGATTTGGAGTCAGAGGACCTTCACTTGTTGTGTGACTTTGGGCAAATCACTGAACCTTCAAGACTCAGTTATAAAATGAGAGGGTTGAACTAGGTGGCTTTGAAAGGCCCTTCTTGCTCTCAAGAAGGTCTCTTCCTAGCTCATTCGGAATCACTTTGCTTCCCTGGGCCTCAGTTTCCTCATCTGTAAAATGAAGGGGTGCCTTTTAGCTCTATGCCTATGATCCTGTGAATGAGAAATTTATATAAGTTCTCTGGACTTCTATCTCTTCTGACCTTAAAAAAAATGTAACAAACCACCTATGTTCCAGGATAGCATTGCCCCTTCAGTGGGCAAGGGGGACATCTGCCTGTAGCCTGCACTAATGTCTCATTTCCCCATGATGGGGAGGCAACAGCTGAGGCCTGGGGGTTCCTGGCAAGCTTGCTTATAACCTGACATCAAGGGAATCTGCCCAGATGTAACTGACTTTGTAGTTGACTTTGATGTCTAACCTGACTATAAAAATGCAAATGGAGAGGACCAACCTCTAAAAGTCCCAGAGCGGCTTAGAGAGAAACACTAAGTAGGCTGAGGGCACATCTCTGTCTTTTGCTGGAGGGAAGAAGGGGATCACTGGAGGGGAATTAGACAAATACATTAAAGATAAGCCTGTCACCTCTTCAGAACTTCCAAAATGAAAACTCCTTTCAATCTCTCAGGCAGAGTTAAGAGATTAAATGTGTGTTTCATTTTCCCAGCAATTAAATGCATAAAATGTCCATTTCCTACTTCTCCATTGGATTGCTTAGCTAATGTCTGTGCTGGGTTGAAGTCTTATAGTCTTTAATCTGATGCTCCTCTTCCTCCTGAGATGGCTTCCTACCAACATTGGGCTCACATAGCTAATGAGGATACCAAGAGACAGGGGTTTTCATCCACTGTACATTTACAAGCCTGAGAATTCTCTGAATAAGAGAAGCAGAAGAAAAGAGAAAGGAAGATTCCCGGCGCCTCTGCCTGAGGCCTAGTGAAATGCCAGAGGAACCATGCCAGGCAGTAAGAAAGCCAGGCTGGAATGCCCAGCCACAGCCACTGAAAACAGACCTCTGAGGAAGGAGTGCTACCAGAAACCCAAATGATTATTTGAGAATAAGCTACAGAGCAGTGACTGGTGTTGGAAATTGCTGCATATTCCTGCCTCTTATGTCCTGTGTCTTCCATTAAGCATTTAACTTGCTTCTTTTTATGGATAGATTTTAGAGGCAGCTAGTGCTGGATGTTGAATAAAATCCTAGCTGGGTGACCCTGGGCAAGTCACTTGACCTTTCCCTGCATTAGTTTCCTTGTCTGTAAAATGTGGATAATAATAGTTGCTCATATTTCACAGCATTATTGTGATCATGAAATTAGAAAATAGGATAGATTCTTTTGGGAGCCTTAAAGCTATATAAATATTAGCTCCTGTTATTATTTTGACCTGCCAATGAGAGAATGTGCTCTCTGGCTGCATCAAGAGATGAAGCGTCCAGGACTGGGGAGCTGACTGTCATGCTGTGTCTTCTGTTCTGCTCAGCCCCCGTTGGCAGTACTCTGTTCAATTCTGGGCAGCACATTTTAGGAAAGTGACTGACTGATAGCCTGGAGTGCAGACTGATTGAGATGGCCAATGGCTCTGAATCCATGGGAGGAACTGGAGACATTTAGCAAGAGAAGACTCAGGTGGGCATAAGAATTATCTTCAAATATTCCAGGACTGTCAGGTGGGAAAGGTTTAGACCTTTGCTCAGATGCAGAGGGAAGAACTAAATTCCTGGAGTGTAGAGATCATTTCATTCTTGCCCTTGTATCTCTGGTTTCCTAAAATAGTACTTGGCTTACTATTGGTCTTAATAAGTACCTGCTGAATGAATGAACAAACTAAGGGTAATGAGTAGAATTAGGTTTGATGCAAAAAAAGAAAAAAAGGTTTTCTGATAATTGTTGTTGTTCCATCATATCTGACTCATTGTGACCTTATCTAGGTTTTTCTTGGCAAAGATACTGGAGTGGCTTGCCATTTCCTTCTCCAGCTCATTTTACAGATTAGGAAACTGAGGCAAACAGGGTTAGGTGACTTGCCCAGGGTCACACAACTAGGAAGTGTCTGAGGTCAGATTTGATCTCAGGTCTATCCTGACTTCAGACCCAGTACTCTATCCACTCAACCACCTAGCTGCCCTCCTAATAACTAGACCTATTCAAAAGTAAACAGGGATGACTTGTCAGGGAATGAGTTTCCTGTCACTGGAGGACTTCAATTAATGGGTACATGACCACTTGGATCTGTTGGACAGGAGGTTCTTTGGTATGGATTAAACTAAGGTTCAATCCTCCAAAGCCTCTTCCAGCTCTGAGATTTTGGATTCTAGGAATTAAAAGAGAGCTGGGAGATGAAAGAAGAGAGTGAAAAGGGTGTCCTAGTTAAAGCCCAATTATAGAGGCTAAGGCACTTCCTCTCTGGTCATCATTCCCTGAGATAATAAATGCAAAGAACTTTGTAAACCCTAAAGTGCCACAGGAATGGGAGCTAGTGATAAAACAAGTGGGTTGGACCACATGACCCCGAAAGCTCTTTCCAGCTCTAAATTTATGATTCCATGATTCTTTTAGTTATGAAAACTCCATCTATAAACTGTCACAGGGTCACAGATTTAAAACTGGGAGACTTTAGAGATCATTTGGTCTAACCTCCACAATTTTTTTTGACATTTTAAAACAAATTGATAGTGCTTGAAACAAGTATTTTGTACAACTGGACACAATGTGGACTGATTTCAGATCCTGTTATAAATGACAAATTGCTACCCTAATCTTTTCATTTCACAGAAGAAGAAACAGAGAACAAGAAAGATTAAACAACTTAATGAAGGTCATGAATTTAATACAGAGCAGGGTCAGGATCTGAGCCCAAACCTTCTCAACTCCAAATCCAATGCCTTTGCTAATGTCACGCTTCCTCTGTAATCTCAGTAAATTCCATAATAGTCTAGGAGCTAGAGGAGAATTCCTCCGTCTATCTTATCCACTCAACAAATATTTCATGATCACCTGCCATGTATATAAACCTCTGTTGAGAACATTTTCATAGGATCGTAGAAGAGCCCTCAAAGGCCATCTAGTCCAACCTCCCAATTTTCCAAATGAAGAAAATGAGGCTCAGAGAGGAAAGAACTTGTCTAAGGTTGTACAGGTAGAGGGCAGTGGCAGAGCCGAGATTTGAACTCAGCTCAAATCCTAATTCTGACACATAAATCTTTCTGCCTGACCTTGGGCAATATACTTCATTCTTTGGATCTCAGTTTCCTTCTCTATAAAATGGGGGGCTTTAGATGGTCTAAAACCTATGATCCTATGACTTGAACTTGAGAGCCCATTTCACTGCCTTTGGTTATAAGAAAAAGGCTAAGTAAACACCATGAATGGATGCTCTAGGAGCATGAAAACTGGGGAGGGGAGAGGAGGAGGACAGAGAAGATCACTGTGGTCCAGAATAGTGAGAGGAAACTTTCTCAAGGAGATGGGTCTTCAGCCAGGCCCTGATGGAGGGGCAGGATTCAGAAAGGTGGGAGTGAAGCCATTCACTCATCACAAAGACCAAGCAGCCCAATGGTGACAACTCTGGGCAGGGGACAGCTTGGCAGGGCCACAAATGAGCTTGGCTGTCAAATGCTCTTAAAGGGTTGGTGCCACTTATCTCTGCCAGCTGCACCCTGTTGCTCCTAGGACACCTGATCCATCCCTAGCGGCAAAGAGGGAATAGGCAGACCTTTCCATTAAAGTTATAGGAAAAAGTTTGTCTCAGCAAAGACTATTTCAGGGAAGAGGAGATTCTGACAAATTTTCCTGGGGGGTGGAGGTTCTTTATGCATCATAGGAAGAAATTATAGAAGGAGATGTGTTGGGAGAGTCAACATATCAGATGGTAACATCCTACTGTTTCACTGAGGATAATGATACAAATGATAAGGCTTCCATGTTATATGGATCTGTGAGTCCACTGATGTGAGTGTTCACTCCACAAATGCAGGTTGCGACCCCTCTAGACCGCCATGAGTTACTGCCCCACCCCCTATCCATCATCCTGAAGCTAACTCAAATAATCCTGGATTTAGCTAGGCTTAGAAGTAGAATTAAGAGCTCTGGATTTCAGAGTCAGAGGACTAGGGTTGGAATCCTGCCTGTCACAAACCACTTGTGAGATCTTCATCCATTCACCACCTCCCTGGACTTCTGTTGCTTCATCAGCAAAATGAGGGGGTTGAATTAGTTGGTTTCCTAGAACCTTCTAGAACTTGAAGATTTTCCAAAGCACTTTAATGGGTCCCACAACAACTCTGTAATGCAGGGGGCATCAGCATTATTAGCTCCATTTTCTAGGGGAGGAGACAGGTTCAAGAGAAGAGAAATGACTAGAGCAAATGGTGACAACAGACTCAAAAAAATCAGGTTGACTCCAAGATTAGGAGCCCCTGTGCTGATCTCCCAGGGAGTCTGACATCTGCCTCCATCCATCTGTGACATGATTCACCTGCTCTTGCCTGGGGTTAACACCTGTGGGTCCAGGGCTGCCCACACCCAGCAGGCGGTATAGGGTTGGGAGGCATATCGTGTCTACACTGGGATCAGTGCTTGTCTTTGCTGGGGTTTACTTCTGATCTCCTTCTTGCTAATGTTCTCTAGTCTCCTAGACTCTGGATCTCATTGTTCTCAACACAGAGTATCCTTCCTTTTCCATCTCAATCAACCTCCCTGGATCCAATTTCTCACCTGCCAATCTCAATCTTTTGCTTGCTAGCTCTATCCTCTTGCTACCATTACCACTCCTGGGATTTTTAGGTTTCAACACAAACTTGGGCTGAGTCCTCTCTCTTGGTTGATTGGCAGAAAATGAGTCTTCACAAAGCTTTTCAGCTTGGCAAGAGATAGAGAGGAATAGTCAACCTTTCTCTTTTTCTTAAATTTTAAAATTTTCCTAAATTTTTAACTTCTTTGTTAAAACTGTTGGTTATATGTCCTAAGCTATGACTTCTGCAGAGTATTACCATTTTTCATAGTGTTGACAAAATTGATCAAAAGTTTAATGTCCATTTTTTTGCTTTTTGTCTATCTTTTTAAAAATTTATTTTTAACATTCTTTAAAAAAAAATAATAATGTGTTTCCAATTTTCTCCCTCCAGTCCCTCCCCCATCCATTGAGAAGGCAAGAAAGTATGATCTCAATTATATACATGTGAAGTCATGCAAAACACATTTGCATATTAGCCATGTTGCAAAAACAAACCAAAAAAAAGTGAAAAAGTCTGCTTTAATCTGCATCCAGAATTGATCAGTTCTCTCTCTCTGGAGGTGGATAGAATTGTTTGTAATGAATTTTTTGGGATTGTCTTGGCTATCAACGTGTTTTTATTAAGTGCCTGTCATAGCCAGCTCTATTTCTGATGATAAGCAACAATAACTATATTAGCCACTCTTTCTATAGATCTTTAAGGTTTACAAAGTGCTTTAATGGAGCACAGGACCATAGACCCATAACCACTCTGCAATGCAGGGAGAGTCAGCATTATTAACTCCATTTTATAAGTGAAGGGATTGAGGCTTAGAGAGATGATCACGCATCATGACCAGCCCACTTGAAACAAAACTACTTACCAACAATAGCTGAAAATTATCAAGAAATTTACAATGAGAAATAACATACATTATCTCATTTCAGATTCATAAAGAGCTTGAGGTAGGCACTACAGATATTATCATTCCCACTTTACAGATGAAAAGAAATGAAGCCAAGAAGGGTGATGTGACTTGTTTTGGGTTACAGTGGTTGGATTTGAACTCAGGCCTCCCCAATTCCAATTCCACTCCTGAATACTACTCTACTACTACTTCACTTCCCCATGATGCCTTTCAAAAATCACCTCCCTTCTAAAAGAGAGCCAATTTACTGATGAATTCTAGTCTCTCTCAGGGCTGAGGTATGGGATAAACATCTGTGATAGCTTAAGGGAAGGGAGAATTCCACGTCCAAGTCAATTCTCCTAAACAGATTTATAACTTTGTATCAGAGAGTTTGGCAGCTACATGTGTACAGGTAGGTGGTGCCATAGTGCATAGAGTGCCAGGCCTGGAATCAGGAAGACTCCTTTTGGTGAGTTCAAATCTGACCTCAAACACTTACTAGCTAGGTGACCCTGGGCAAGTCACTTCACCCTGTTTACCTCAGTTTCCTTATCTGTAAAATGAATTGGAGAAGGAAATGACAAACCACTTCAGTATCTCTGCCAAGAAAACCCCAAATGGGGTCACAAAAAGTCAAGGCTGAAGATCAACAATTAGGGAGTTGCCTGAAACTCAGAGGTCAAGTGACTTGCCCATAGTCTCATACCTAGGTTGTGTCAGAGGTAGGAATGGAATCAGTTTTCTTGACTTCAAATTCAAATTCTGCATTCTCTTCAGTCTACACTACCTCTCAGTGAAGAAGAATAGAAAATTACCTTGTATTCAAATGAATACAAATTTGATATATACCCATCTGTGTATATGTTGCTCATGCCTTAGATTGAGGGTTTCATTTCTGTATTTGTGTCCCCCAGTGCCTTGTACAGAGCCCGGCACACAGAAGGTGCTTGCTGATTGAGTGATTGAACAATGAGACTATTCTTTCTAGGTGTCGCCTCCAATGGGAGGTCCTTGCTGATCCTTTCAGTTATCAACATCCTCCCCCTCCTGAAATGACTTTGTTTATTTATTATAGACTTGGACTTCACTTACTCAAGCACATCTTGTCTCCCCTAGTAGAAAGCAGCACCTTGAGGGCAGGGACTGTTCTGTTTTGTAGCTTTCCTTAGAGCAGAGTACAGAGCCTGGCATACGGTGGGATTTAATTCATTTAATAATGAATTTAGCTGAATTAATATCCAGCCACCACCTAAAACAAAACTTTTCATTAAAAGAAATTCGTTGGGGCAGCTAGGTGGCACAGTGAATAGAACACCTGCTCTGGAGTTAGAAGGACTTGTGTTCAAATCCAGCCTCAGACACTTGACACACTTCCTAGCTGTGTGACCTTGGACAAGTCACTTAACCCCAATTGCCCTGCTTTTCCCCCTCCCCCTCAAAAGAAATTCATTAATTGGGGAATATTACCATGGATATGCAAAGGCCTCAGAGCTAGAACCTTCTGGCTACTTCAACCATGGCATATTAAAACTGCATTTTAAGGATAAACAGATCCATTAATTAGAGATAATGGTGTTATCTTATGTCTGGGATTGCATCTCCTGATGGGTCCTCTGGGGCCAGAAAGCATTTCAGATATTACTAGGCTGCACTCGAGGGAAGACGTTGGGGGAATCAATTGCTTCATGAGAAAAGACATACTTTTAATAACTAGGGCATGAGGTATAGACTTGGAAAAAAGTAGAGGAGACTAGTGGTCATATTTCCAGGGCAGAGAAGGCTTTCACTGGACCAGGGTGCTGGCCAATGCCTTATCAGTAGGACTTGAAATCATCCTACTATTCTCTCCACTTTTTGCTTTGAATAGGAAATTTCCCATGGTCAAGCCCTTTTATGCAAATCTTGAGGGGCAGCATGTGATAAATGGGGCAAATGTGGATAAAAAAATGCTGCTTCTGATTCAAATCCCACATCTTGGAGGTGTTGGAGCATCACAGGGGATGACTCAGTCCAAGAAACATTTATTAAATCCCTACTCTGTGCCTAGCACTGTGCTGGGAGAAAAAAGGCCCTGCCTTCAAGAAGCTTAGAGTCTGATAGAGGATATGACATCCCAAGAGATAAACAACTGACCAATCAATCAACCAGCATTTATCACAAACTTCTAACGTGCTAGTTACTGTGCTAAGTCTGACTAAGGCTACAAATGGAACTGTTCCTGCCCTCAAGACTCTTATATTCTATTAGGAAAGGCAACATTGACATATTTAGATATAAGTAAATATAATTTGAGGAAGGAGAGCATACTGGTTCTCTGGAAAGGCTCCCAATACAGCCTAATTCAATATATTGCAGGGCAAGGTAATTCAACAAGCAACTATTAAACATCTACTGTGTGCTGTACAGATACTGTACTAAGTGCAAAGAGAAAAATGAAAACGTCCCAGATCACCAAGGTGCCTACATCCAACTGGGTGAGTGGGAAGGAGGCACCACATGTAAACACATAAGTAAAAATACGATCATGGGGGAGGGAGAGAGTAACAGTAATTAGGGGAATCAGGAAAGGCTTGACATAGGATGGAAGAAAATAAGCATTTATTAAGTGCCTACTGTTTGTTACATGCCAGGCACTGTGTTAAGCACTTTGCACATATGACCTCATTTGATCCTTCCAACCCCCCTCCCCCCATTCTATAGATGTATAAACTGAGGCAGACAGAGGTTAAATGACTTGCCCGGATTTGCCCTGAGGCTGCATTTGAACTCAGCTCTTCCTGACTCCAGGCCTGGTGCTCTACCCACTGAGCCACCTAGCTGTCTCTAGGCATTAGAAGTAGCTGATGATTGATCACGAATGCCGGTTTTCTGAGGACTGGTCCAGTTAAGATGGGAGGTGCTCATTACTACATCAGCCTCAGGGAAATCCACTTTTCAGCAACAGTAATTCTTCAAAGACCATCTGCTGAAGATCTGAGGCTGTGTGGGCATGGCATGACAGAGCCTTGGCATATCAAAGAATGTGCTCTGGATACAGATGTTAAAATTTCAGGATAGTTATAGTTCAGAAACAGACAATGGAAGCTTATTTCTTTAAGGAAGAGAGAATTGAGTCATAGTATTATAGATTTAGGGCTATAAAATATTAATAATAGCCAAAATTTACATAGCACTTTAGGTCCATCATCTCATTTGACCCTCACAATAACCCTAAGAGGTAGAGGCTATTTTAATTGTCCTGCTTTACAGATGGAGAAAACAAGTTTTAGTGAGGTACACTCTCTGGGTTTTTCTGACTCCACATCCAACACTCAACCATCATTTCACCGTGGGACCCTTAGAGGTTGTCTTGTTCAATCCTTTAATTTTGCAGAGGAGGAAACTGAGGCCCAGAGTGATTTGCTCAAGGATACATAGACAACCTGGGGAGGCACTCTCTCCTCACTACATTGTATCACCCATCAAGGATGTTACCGTATGTTCCCTTGATGTATCCCATCAAAGATAACCCATAACCCATCAAGGATGTTCCCATTTCAATGCTTATCGTAATAATGAAGGTAGAAAACCCCGTGATTTCTAAGGACCTCTGACATCATAGCTGCATCTTGCCTACACTCTGAGCCTGACCAGAACAGTGTCATGAGTGGAAGGGATAGCAACCCGTTTCCATAGCAACATCACCAGACTGGGACAATGTAATATATCGTAACCTAGCAACCTCTGATGAGGATTCTAGGCTGCTCCATCAATGACAAATGGGCAGCCCAGGCTGAGATTGATTGTACCCGGGTGATGTCGGGAGGGAAGTGAGAGATTGGGCTTGTTTGCAGAGACTTAGGTATAATATTGACTGTGCGAAACCTTGCCGCAATCGTGTCTAAATTCTAATGGGGAAAGCACGTAACTCTCCACCCTCCCACCCCTGTGGTTCCTGCCCCCATCAGTTGTGTGCAGAGGAGGAATCCTGTGTGTCATGCTTGAAACAGAAAAATGAATTTTACTCAGGAGGCACTGATTGCCTCAATCTTCCTCTGCAGTGAGCTATTCAGAGGGAGTGAGAATAGGGATGGGAGGGGAAAATTCTCCAAGCTCCAGGGTAGGGAATAAATATTGATCATAGATGCAAACACTTTAAGGCTTCCAGTGTCCTCAAAGCAACTCGTGCCAGGAGAATTTTCCCTTTGAAAAACTTCTATTCCTCCCAGGGCAGATCTTCCTCATCTCTGGAAAGGCCTCATTTCCACCTCCATATCTTTGCATGGATTGTCCCTCTTGCCTTGAACGTTTTCCCTCTGATCAGCTCAAGTTTCCACTTCTTTCAGAGACCTTTCTTGTCAGAGTACCCCAGTTACTTTCTATTTATTTTGTAAATATTAATCAAGCCACATAAAGACAAAAATGAAATGGTCCTACCCTCAAGGATCTTACTTATTTACCCATATACTGCCAATAGAATGTAAACTTTTGGAGGGCAGGACCTGTCTCACTTTTGTATTTGTGGAAATCCTTGCTGATGGATTGACCCTGAGCCAGCTCGGTTTCTCAACCACCATTCTGGTGATACTATAAGGAGCTGATGTGGGAAGGCTGGAGAGGTCTGGAGGCCTGGAAGATTAATGTAAGTTGATAGGACTCAACTAAAAAGGTGAATGGGATGCTGTTTGTTGTCCAGTCATGTCTGACTATGGCCCCATTTGGGGTTTCCTTGGCAGAGATACTGGAGCAGTTAGCCATTTCCTTCTCCAGCTCATTTTACTGATGAGGAAACTGAGGCAAACGGGGCTAAGTGACTTGCTCAGAGTCACACAGCTGGTAAATATCTGAGGCTGGATTTGAATTTAGATCTTCCTGACTTCAAAGCCAGCACTCTCTCCACTGTGCCACCTTGCTGCCCAAATATGATGTTTGAGAGGCACAGAATCCGGGCCCAGGGGTGAGGATGGAGTGATGGAGCCACTGTTCTCTTCCCTGATCAGACCACATTTGGATTATCCTGTTCACTTCTGGGGGCCTCATTTTAGGAAGGACATTGAAAAGCTGTCAAGTGGTGAAAGGTGGGTGACCAGGTGAATGGCCTTGAGTCCATGATATAGAAGGATCAGTTATAGAAACAAGGAATGTTTAGCCACCCAGAGAGGGAACCAGAAGCTATGGGTAGAATTTACCAAGAGGCAGGTGTAGGCCTGATGTCAGGAAATGATTCCTAACTGGTAGAACCAGGATGCCTCAGAATATCTGCCCTCACCAGAGGCCTTCAGACAAAGGGTGGATGACTAATCCTGGTGGGCTTCTCTAGAGGAAAACCTTGTTTGGGGACTAGATGATCACAGGGGCCCCTCCAGCTTGGACAGTCTGTAACTCTACTCTTTCAATTAGGGCTCCCTTCAGATGTTTGGTTTCTGGGTTTAATCTATCCAGAAGAGACCTCTTTCTTCCTGTTGTGGTTCTTGATCATGTCTAGACTTTCCAGAAGCCTGACCACACATTTCTATATCCATCATGAAGATTGGGAATGTTGCCCTGGAACAAAGGGGGCCCGAGAGCTTCCCTCTGTTCAGGCTAAGAAGGACAGCATGGACCCACCTTCCTGTGTCATAGCACATAATGGCACCGTGGTTGGTTATGCCACATGTAAGGTGATACAATGAACAGAGCATTGGAGCTGGAGTCAGGAAGACCCAGGTTCAACTCTAGCCTCAGACATTTACAAGTTGTGTGACCCTGGTTGAGTCACAAGCTCTTTCTGCCTCAGTTTCTTCATCTGTACATGGAGATAATCACAGCACAGGGTTGTTGTGAGGATAAAATGAGATTTCTGTAAAGCAGCTGTTGAAGTGTTCCATGAATCCTAGCTACTATAAGTTGTAGAGAAGGTTCTACCCTGCATAGGTAAAAGGACTTTCCTCACCTGGGAGTTCCCTGTACTAGCAAAATCATAGGTTGAGTTCCACTATGATAACACAGACGAACAAGGGAGGGGTGAGGCAACTAGGTGGCACAGTAGCTGTGTGACCCTGGGCAAGTCACTTCATCCTGATTGCATACATGCGCGCACGCGCACGCACACACACACACACACACACACACACACACACACACACACACCAACTCACCACTCCAACTCCAGAATTCCTGTGCCTGTTTTTCTGCCAAGGATTTTCACTGAAAAGTTTCTTTTAAGTGATAGCACATAGAGACATAGAGACTTGAGTTGGAGTCAAATCTCCATTATCACAAAGGCAAAAATAAACAGCTCAGGAGTCAGTGACTCTTCTGGTGCTGGCGTCTTTCAGATGGCAGCAAACTCTCACCACCACTGTCTGTAGCAGGGCTCCCTCTCCTCAGTCCCTCATCCCCCTCTTCTCTCCCTTCTCCAGCTCCCTGGCCTCCCTGCCTCCGATCTCTCCCCTCTCCAACCTGCCCTCCACACAGCAGACAGGGCACTATTCCTAAAAGACAAGTCTGACCATGTCATTCTCTATTCAGATGTGCTCCGCAGCTTCCTGCTGCTTCTTGGATCAATGACAAACTCCTTAGGCTGGCATTCCAAGCCCTCCATGGTCTGGCTGCCATGTCTCTTTCCAGGTTTATTTCCTATCACTTCCCTTCACATACTGTCTGTTCCATTCAAATGAGCCTGCTTTCCATATCGTTCTCTGGCCTGGAGATTCCAGCTCCCACTTCTTGCCTTTGCATAGACTGCCTCCCACACCTGATACACACTCCCTTCTCATGCTGGACTCCCTGTGATTCTATTTGTTTTTTTTTTAATTTTGTTTTTGTTTTTGGCAAAGATGCTAGAATACATTGCAATTTCCTTCTCCAGCTCATTTGACAGATAAGGAAACTGAGGCAAACAGGGTTAACTGACTTGCCCAGGGTCATACAGCTAGTAGGTATCTGAGGACAGATTTGAACTCAGGAAGATAGGTCTGGCCATGTCATTCTCTCCTCAAATGTACTTAATGTCTTCCTACTGCTTCTAGTATAAACTATAAATTCCTCAGCCTGGCACTCAAAGCCCTCCACAATCTGGCTCCCACTTATCTTTCCAGGTTTATTTCCTCTCATTCTTTCTGACTCCAGGCTCAGCACTCTATCCACTGTGCCTCCTAGCTGCCTACTCCTTCCTCAAGGACACATAATAGTATCCGTAGCTTTTTTCAAAGCACCACTTGGGTGACATTCTTCCACCATCTCTCCTAACTGATGACCCCCCCCCCTCCATATTAGAACTCTCCCTTCCAATTTCAATCCATTCCCTTCGATACAAAAGCATTTATTGAGCAATTACCAATACCAAGAACTATGCTAGACACTAGAGACACAAAAGTCAAGATGAATTCATCCTTGGTCATAACGACCTTTTAGTTTATCACAAAAGACAACACAGACAAGTATATAAATAAATCTATATGTATACACACATAGACACACACACATTATATTCATAACAAGTCCAATGTAATTGGGAGGTTGTAATGGCAAGCAAAGAAGTACTTAGCACCTTGTTTCAGCTATCTAATTATTTAGCATCTTGTTTGGTTCAAGTTTCTTTTGAGTCTTGCCCATGATTATATCAAGTCTTTGTTAAGAAATAGGACTTGTGAAACCCACAGTGGGAGGAACTTGATGATGTAACAGAAAGAGGTGGAACAGGGAGGAGCTAATGATCATATATAAGGAGAAGCCCAAACTGGAAAAGAACAGAATTGAGAAGGGGAACTTTGTGGTGGCCAGGCACTCTGTTTGTCTCTTCTGTTTGTATTGACTTGTGTTTGTAATGCTTTGTACAGAAGCCCTGGGACCTCACTGGATGCCCTGAAAGAGGAATTTATTGTTGTCTGTTTACAGAAGTTCTGGAGGAGGGTTTCAGAGGTCCTGGGACTATACCGATGATTTGTGTTGAGTTCTCAGACCTTGTTTGTGGGTTTGTGTTGAGTTCTCAGACCTTGTATGTGGGTCTGTGTTGATTTCACAAGCAGATGGTGAATTGATGATGGTTCTGGCAATGTGCATGAATGTCGTTTTGGCTCTCGTAAGCTTTGTGAAGGACTTGAGGTGGACTGGACACTGTGAGCTTCAATATGGAATTGGATGAGGAACTGGATGAGGAGCTGGACAAGGAGGTGAGAGCTGCCTACCTGTGAATCCAGGTGATGATTGGGCAGGTTCAGGCAGGAGCTGGACCATGGAATTTGGGAGGCAGCCTCCAGTCAAGATGAAAAGACCTCTCCTTGGATACTTGATGCTGACTGAGAAGATGATGATTTACTGTGGCATAGGGGTGGGAGAACTTTGTGTTCTGTACCTTGTACCTCTTAAGGATGATTCAGTTAGGGATGATTGGAAACTAATCTCCAATCAAGAAGAAAGAAGACTTTTTTACTGAGAGATAAAGACAATGTGATCTAGGGGAAGAGAATTTTGACTTTTGTACTTTGTGCTCCTTAAGGAAGCTTGCTCCTTAAGGATGATTGAGTTAAGATTGACTTACTGAATGATATCTTTTGCTTAAAACTACATGGCCACTTTATTGATAAGTTGTTGTTATAACATTGTGAATGCTCTATGTTGGTTTCTGTGAGTGTTTTGCTTTAGTTTACTGCTGAATAAATAGAGAGTTCACTATACTATGTGGTCAGAACCTTAAAGCTGTTCACAGTAGCAGTCCTCTGGAAAGCTGCTCATGCTTGGCTTTATAGGGGTGGGGATGGCACCAGTAGCATGGGGAATCAGGAAAGGTGTCATGTAGAAGGAAGCTCTTGAGCTGTCTTGAAGGAGAGTAAGGAAAGTCAAAGTCAGAGGCAAGGAGGGGTCCCAGGCATGAGAGACAGCCAGTGCAAATGTTTGGAGGCGGGAATCAGAGAGCAGCAAGAAGACCAATTTGGCTGGATTGTAGAGTGAGTGAAGGGGAATAAGCTGGGGATAAGTTGTAAAGGGCTTTCAACAGCAAACAAAGATTGTATTTGTTCTTAGCGGGAATAGAGAGCCACTGGAGTTTACTGAGTAGGGGAATGACATAGACCTATACTTTGGGAATCTCACTTTCCTCTGGGAAGGATGGACAAGAGTGGAGAGAGACATGAGGCAAAGAGACTGACTAAGAGGCACTTACGAGGTGAGACGCATTGAAGGTCAGAACCAAGATGGTGGCCATGTGAGGGGAGGGAAGGGGACAGATGGAAATCATGACCTCTCTGACTTACAAATCAATCTATGACAATTGGTGTGACCCAAAGAATTCTCCATCACACTCCTAACCTGGCGATGAGTCTCTCTGACCATGGCTGGGTGGGTAGGTAAGTGAGAACAGCCTCCATAGTGATAGAGGGTGGTCACAGCCCAATGGTTTAATGAGGTATTGAATATATTTTGTTCAATCTGACACATTTTTTGGAATGCTTCTTTTAAGCCTGTGGATCTCGGCTGGAGTCACTGAATGAGGTTTAGTACTGGCGCCTTCCCTCTGTTAATTATCTCCAATTTGTCCTGCATCTATCTTAATTGTACACAGCTGTTTGCATGTTGTTTCCCAACTTAGACTGGGAGCTCCTTGAGAGCAGGGGCTGTCTTTTACTTCTCTTTGTATCTCAAGCACTTAGCGCAATGTCTGGCAAATAGTAGGCCAGGGTTCCTGACAGTTAAGGAAGGCTTCTTCCTCTCCTTTCTCCATTTCTGGTGTCTCCTCTTTCTTATTCTGTTTTCTTTGACCCTGTCCATGACATAGTAGGAAGACCCTGGATTGCCTCTGTGACCTTGGTCAAGTCCTTTCTCCTCTTCAGGTCCTAGCTCTCCTGGGTGTCAAATGAGGAAGTTGAACCAGACCATGGGCTCTTAACAAAGAGATGGTGAACTTGTTTTTTAAAAAGGTTGTTTTCATTGTGTGATGATCAACCAAGATAGACTTAGCTGCTCTCAGCAGTACAATGATCCAAGACAATTCCAAAAGACTCATGATGGAAAATGCTATCCACATCTAGAAAAAGATCTGATGGAGTCTAAATGTAGAGCAAAGTATACTATTTTCACTTTATTTTTCATAGACTTTTCCTTTTGTTCTGTTTCTTCTTTCACAACATGACTAATATGGAAATGTCTTACATGACTGCACATATATAACCTATATAGAATTGCTTAGCATTTTAGGAAGAAGGGAAGGGAGAGAGAGAGGGAGAAAACTTTGGATTTCAAAACCTCATAAAAAATGAATGTTAAAAAATCATGTTTATATGTAATTGCAAAAAATAATATTTTAAACAATTCAAATGTTTTAAAAATGAATTCATTACATGTTGTTGGAAAAAATAAAATACTATTTAAAATTTTTTTAATGTTTTAAAAATGAATGTTAAAAATTGTGTTTACATATAATTGTGAAAAAATAAACACTATTTTAAACAATAAGCAATGTTTTAAAAACAAATTCATTACATGTAATTGGAGAAAAGAAAATACTACTTAAAAATTTTTAAATGTTTTAAAAATGAATGCTAAAAATTGTCCGAAAACAAAATACTACTTTAAACAATAAAAATGTTTTTAAAAAGAATGTTCAAATTGTTATTACATACAATTGGATAAAATAAAATACTATTTAAAATTTTAAAAAATGTTTTAAAAATGAATGTTAAAATGTCTTTACATATAATTGGGAAAAATAAAATATCATTCTAAAATTTTTATAGCTATTTTAATATAACTGTTTTCCTTTGTAATTCTATGTGTCTTTTCATTTAAAAAAATTATTCTGAGGAGTTCCTAGGTTCTGCCAGATAACGCCAAAAGGAGGTCTTGACACAAAAAGACTAGACAATCTATTCAAGATTTGATATTTGATATCAGACCCTATAAACCAAGAGAATGTAAGCCCCTTGAGGACAGGTGCTGTTTTGCCCCTCTCTTTGTATCTCTGGTGCCTAGCACAATGCTTGGTGAATAGCGGATATTTAATAAATGTAGATCAATTGATTGGAAGTAAATACAAGCTAATTTGGGAGGCGGAAATCACAGCTGAAAAAACAGAGAAAGGCCTCCAGTAATGTGAGAAAGGAAGAAGGAATCGAGAAGTAAGGGGATGCGGTCACCACAAAGAGGGTGAAGGCAGCCCCAGCTCGTACTGTGGCTGGGAGGTCAGTGTTGGCTTAACAGCACAGGGCGGTTTTTGAAACTCTGCAGCCCACTGATGGTTCCGAGGCCTCTGCCACATCAGCATCAGACGTCAGTCAGAAGAAACAGAGCCCTGGCAGCATTTCTGAGGAAAGCATGGCCCCCCAGGGAGAGCTCCAGAGGCCCCAGGCTCACAGAAATGGGGCTGGAAGCCCAGAAGACAGCAGAGACCTTGACTTCAAAGCAGACTGAGGCCCCTTCTCATGGGAGTAGCTGTGAGAACCTGCACGAGCTTAGAGAAAGCAGCTTTCAGATCCGATGGCTAGTTGTTGCCTGAAACACACCTATGGGAGTAGGGGTCTGGAGATGGGAGGGTGAGGTCATGCCACTTGGAAAAGCCTGTATTGGTGATGTCATGGAATGCTGCGCTGCTGAACATCACCCAGGCCTTCCTTCCAAGCCTCCTCCCATGTTTTCCACCTCCCATCCTGGGCCCCCCCCCCCCCCCCCCCCCCCCCCCCCCGTATTCCTGACTAGTGAAAG